>JABUQX010008243.1:32500-37500 GCA_015478945.1 Trachelipus rathkii
CTCGTTTAAAAAGAAATTTTTCAACCTTGGCCTTAATCCTAATTACAATCATTATAGGAAAGAAGAAATTTTGAGAAGGAATTTGACTTTTAGTGAGAGTTTTAATAATTACAACATTTTCAACTTTCTTAAAAACTTAAAACAAACCTTTACTTTTTGTAAATCAAATCCGATTTTTAGTAGAACCCGTTTTGCTCTTATTAACTCTGAAAAAGAAATTATTAGTCATTATTTTAGCTTTCTTTCTTTTTTTTCTTTTTCCCCTTTCTTTTTTTTTTTTTTTTTTTTAACTATTTAATTCATAAAGTTCTAGAAGATTTTTTGTTGTTTACAAAATTAGCACACACAACCTTTTTAAAGGCTATATATATATATATATATATATATTTATTAATTTTAATAATTATTTAAAATATATATTATATATATATATATATAATATATATATATATATTAATATATATATATATATATATATATAATATATATAATATATATATAATATATAATATGAATATATATATATATATATATATATATAATATATTATATATATAATATATTATATATATATATATATATATATATATATTATTATATATATATATCTACATATAATATATATATATATTTATTTTTGTTAATAAATGACTCTGTATCCAATTTTAGGTCAAAATGTAAATGTTATAAAGGCCGTTTAACTTGCCACTTAAAACAATCGAATAAGCTATGTGATAATAGCATTTTTCAACTGCCTTGTTTTATAATGTGGAAGTTGCCTTATTGGCCTATCATAACACTTAAATTGCTACATAGCACTTTTGGCTATTTTCAGAAATATTTTTCCGCGCACATGATGAAATAGTTTTTATTTTTGTTTGAGGGATTTTTTTTCCCCCGTAAATAAAGGTAGGAACAAATTGTAGTAAATATGTTTTTGTTATTCATGTTTGTAAGCAGAATAATTCTATCCTAAATTTACTGTATAAGATTCGGAGTATCTTGATTCTTCTATCTTGTCTTTGATCATCAAAATGTTTCCTGTTAAGGAAGTTCTTCTACTGGTATTGGTATAAATCATTGGTATATCCAAGATCTTGAAAGTGTATTTTGTATTTTTCTGATACATATCCTCTATAATTTTTTTTCAGTCCAATAGAACTCCATTTTAAATGAATGAGTCACAGGAGATTTTACTCCCCATCAGCGGGATTCGAACATTGGACACCGCGTTGCAGTGTTAACAATAACCGGATGCTCTAACCACTAGGCCATCCACGTCCCCAAAAAAGAACGCTTCAAGCGTAGTTTTTAAAGCACCCGGTTTTCTCATCCTATAATTGCTGAGTACTCAAAGGCCTGGCCCCCATTTTAAATGAATGAGTACAGGAGATTTTACTTGGGTCTGACTGAATGGTTTGGTTATGCTATCTTTCATTTGAATTTTTGTTATTTGATACTTCATCATAAAAAATGATATTGCAATTAATTCTTCTGACAGATACCACAAATGATTTTTCATCTTATTTATTGCTGCACAGGCAACCTCTTTATTTTTTCTTTGATACTGTGGGAGTTTTTGAGTAGTTCTAAGTCATTACGTGGAGGCAGCGTTGTGAAGAAGGAGTCATGATCAGTGTTTAAGGTAGTCTCTACCGAAAAGCTGCAATAGATTATCTCAACTCACTTTTTCTGTTTTCTTAGTTATCTTACATTGCCTCTTAAACATCCAAATTTTCATGCAATAAAGTATTTTCGTCATGAATCTTGCTCTATGATATGCTCCAAGTTTTATAAAATGTATTTCTGACCAAGAACATCTACAAAAGATAAATAATTGACACTTATAATAGTTCTTTTCATTCATCTCTTGGCTGTTCTTCAGAAAGCTTTGCCAGGGCAAAGGTAATTATGTTGTTTTAAAACTGTTAATATCCAATTTTATATTTTCATCAATCTGTTTGCAATTCATGTGAAGTCTGATCAATTTTAGGCCATTTTGCCTTAAAACGCTAAACAAATCGATACTAGGCCCAGAGATGGCTGTATTGTAGGGGAAACAACAGATTGTGAGCATAAATTTCTAATGATGTTGTGTTCTGCAAAGCAAGAATACAGGCCGCCGCTTTATTCAACTTTTGCTCAATTAGTGTGCTAAGCCCCCTTTTTTCTCTGCCTCGGTTAGATGCAGTTGTATCAAAGCACATAAGCTTTAACTTGTTTAAGTTAGATTCCAATCAGTAATCATATCACAGACTACAATTGCCATAGTAATTTCCGGTATCATCTTAAATTTTGGTAACTCCAGAATGTTGCTCAACATCATTTCCTGTGATACCTCATTTCCTGTGATATTATTCAAGAAGTTTACTGTCCAGTGTATCAGTAATTGGAAGAACAGCTTGTGCTCACATTTTAAGTTCCTCCTGTGAACCATTTCCAAATTTTTCTCTCCGCTCTTCATATAGAAGAATAACTTGCAATTAAAATAATTGCCTTGATCATTCCTCCGAAGAATAACTTAGGAATCATTATTAAACAAGCAGATCTGTTACAAACTTTGGCAACATCAAAAGTTGCGGAAGTAAAGGTTTCGTCACAAAGTTTCCTCTTTCCTCTGCATGGACTTTTTTTTGATGTGATGTTTGAAATCTTGATCAATGACATATTCGTCTGATGAATCACACTTTACCTCACGAACCAGAAGACGAGCCAAAACCAGCTGTTTCTTGAAATGAAAATGACTCCCGCAGCCTTCTTTTTCCAACCTTCTTTGTTTTTCATATACTTTTTAACTGCTTTTTTATCAACTCCCGCCAATAAATCCCCTGTTCTTCCTTCCTTCTGAGCATTAGAAACTTTTATAATTCTCAAATTTTGATATATCTATAACATCCGAGCTAAGCTATATCAAATAATTGGTACCAAAATTTACCATTCCAATTTCTTTGCTTTCTTGGCAATTTTTTTTAAATGTTTCTCGTTTATTTCTCTTTATTTTTTCTTAAGTTTTTGCCAATTCATCAAAGAGTTTGTTAAGTTTTCAGAGCGTTTGCATTTCTGTGTTGTTGCATGCTTGCCTTTTGCCCGCTTCTAAAAGCATCGTTTGACATTTGATGACAAAGCTTCTCGCAATGGTTTTGCTTTTTGCATTTTTATATTCATAAATAAAGGCGAGAGTTTCTGCTCTTTTTTATTAAGAAGAAACATGTTGGTTTTATTAATCAAATACATTACTCCAACTAGCCATTACTTGTTTATTCTTGTATTCATCTCTAAACGTAATGATTTATCAGATTTAAGGAAATGAAAATGCACAATACTTCTCGTTTGTGAAAGATCGAATTACACTAATTATTACATTATTTCAGCTTCAAAACTTCGTTCTGACAGATTTTTTAACTTTCTTGTGCTTGTTTTCATTTTTTTTTTTTTTTGCTGTTATTGTTTTACAATTTTCATCTTGTTTTTTTCTAATAATTTATTTTCATGGTTATAGATGTTATATCAATTGGTGTTTGTCTAATTTTTAATGACACTTTTCTTGGGGAAAATATCAGAGAATTTACTGAAACTAACTAGTGTTAGGAAAATGTAATGTTTTTTGAAATGGCAGTGAGAATCATATCCGTTATGAGTTTACAGCATTCAATAAGAAATCTTTCGCCAAAGCAGCAATCAGTTCATGTGAAGTCAAAGAAGTAAAACAACATGTTTGACCAGTTTTCAAGACGGAGGTAAGACTGTGGTTTTGGAGGAACCCACTGAAGAAATGAGTTTTATGGTAAATGGCTAAGAGGTTGAAATTAAGAAAATGTTTAGTATTTCGGGTTCAGTTTCGGATCAAAAGAAAACGAGTTTTATCAACATGCTTCTCAAAAGTTGTAGAGAACCTCGTTAGATTTGGTAGTCCTTAAAACGATTTTTATTCTTAAGCCTAACTTTATCGCTCTCCGATAGGCACTCGTCTTTATGACTCATGCTTTATTATTACTCATCTTTACTCTTCTTTATTGCTTTCTTTATTTTTTAGGTATCGTGGCCATTTGGTTTTCGCGGTACCGATTGCTTTGATAGTTTGAGGAGGTACTTCTTAGAGATGTCGTATCCCTTTCAAAATATGGTGAGACCCAACTTCTTATGACGTCCCCTCTTCGTGGGCAAGGTTACGACCCATGCTGTATCGGTACAGCTGGTTCGATTCTCTGAGGAGGCAAAACTTTTTAGAGACTTGTCATACCATTCAAATTTGGCAACCCTCCTTTCTTAAATGGCGAGACCTAACGCGGAAGAGGCAACGTTCCAGTACTGTAGCGGTAACGCTTGGTTCGATCTCTGAGGAGGTACATTCTTAAAGATGTCCGTATCCCATTCAAACTTGATACTCTAAGAGGCTGGTGGTGTCACCCTACCTTGACAAGGAAGTTTTTCCGCGCTAACTCACCCAATGTTTTGAATAGAGCTGAAGCCCACAAAACTTTTGGATATGCCCGTAGATAGATGAAAATTAACAGAGTGCATGGAAGAAGGAATGAAAGAATTGGAGGTAGAAGAAGATTCCAGAGTCTGAAAGTTGGCACAAGTGCCGGAGTGCCGAGCCGGATCCGATCCTGAGTCAGCAAGGATTCTAGCTACAATGCCCATTAAAATGGGTGCAAATGGAGGTGTCCTTATATATGTTTTTATCAACGACGTAGATTCCGATTTTGAGGATTACCAGAACCTCTAAAGGTGTTGGTGGACACTCCTTTGGAGAGGGTTCCAAATTGAAAGACGTATTTCAGAGTAAACAGAATGAAAGGTGTAGGAGGAATAAGAGAAGGAATAAGAAGACTCTCATATGACGGAAGCAGATAGTCATTTTTTTGCCTCCGGTGCCGGAACCGCAGGCGCCGAGCCGGAGGTTCAAGCGGAGGTCGAGCCGGTGCTTCGCTAGAAGCAAAAAGAAATGCACAGAGTGCGTAAGCCGAGGAATAGCAAGATTGAAAGATTTTAAAGAA
>JABUQX010008243.1:50000-52226 GCA_015478945.1 Trachelipus rathkii
CAACAAACAACAACAACAACAACAACAACAAAACAACAACAACATACACACACAAACAACAACGATAATAATAAAAAAAAAAGTAGTTTATCGAAAGTTCAAAATGGGGCACAAATTCAGTGAAAAGTTAAGGTAATATATATCATCCTTTTTATGTGGTAATGCATTTACACACATAACATGTTTATAAATATTATCTTTGTACAACATACGCAATATTTGGAGGTTATTATACCTTAACTGTTGGAAAGGCTTGTAAACTCAAGAACTATGCGTCAAACAGAATTTTCTAAAATATTTTCGGAGAAGCAGCATGAAAATACGTATAGTCTTTCACCTAATTTTATTTCAGTTACGAAATATTTCCCAAAATTTGTTGACCAGTGAATAATCGTTGTTGTTGTTGTTTCTGTTGGTGTTGTTGTTCCTTTTACTGTTGTTGCTTGGTTTTTGTTGTTCCTGTTGTTGTTGTTGTTGTTGTTGTTGTTGTTGTTGTTGTTGTTGTTGTTGTTGTTGTTGTTGTTGTTGTTGTTTTTGTTGTTGTTGTTGTTGTTGTTTTTTTTGTTGTTGTTGCTTTTACTAGTATTGTTATTCCTTTTATTATTTCGTTGTTGTTTGTTGTTGTTGTTGTTGTGTTTGTTGTGTAGTTGTTGGTTGTTGTTGTTAGTTTGTTGTTCTTTGGTAGTTTTTGATGTTAAGTTTGATGTGAATTTGTTGTGGTTAGGGTTGTTTGTTGTTGTTGTGTTGTTGTTGTGTTGTTGTTGTCTTGTGTTGTTGTTGTTGTTTTGTTGTTGTTGTTGTATTTGTTGTTGTTGCTTATATACCTCAGTATTGGTTATTCCTTTATTATTATCGTTTCTTGTTGTTGTTTGGTTGTTTTCTGTTGGGGTGTTGTTGTTTTGCCTTTTAACTGGGCCCCTTGCGGTTGTTGTTGTTTTTGTTGTTGTTGTTGTTTGTTGTTGTTGTTTTTACTAGTATTGTTATTCCTTTTATTATTATCGTTGTTGTTGATGTTGATGTTGTTTGATGATGTTGTTGATGATGTTGTTGATGAGTTGTTGAAACTGATGTTTGAGAGATGTTGTTGATGATGTTGATGATACTGTTGATGATTGATTGATGATAGATGTTTGATGGATGTGTATGATGTTGATAATGATGTTGTTGATGATGATGATATTGTTGGATGTGTGTTGTTGTTGGTTGTTGTGTCGGAGTTTGCTGAGTTTGTTGTTGTTGTTGTTGTTGTTGCTTTTTACTTGTGGTTGTTATATTCCTTTTATTTATTTCGTTGTTCACTTAATTAACATTGTCTCTCTTGTTTTTATATGCAGTTTGCTGTGGTTTTTGTTTGTTCCATGTTGTTGTTGTTGTTGTTGTTCTGTCGTTGTGTTGTTGTTGTTGTTTGTTGTTGTTGTTGTTGTTTGTTACTAAGTATTCGTTATTCGCCATGTTATTTTAACGTTGTTTGTTGATTGTGAAGTTGTGTTGTTGATAGAGTGTTGCTTGTTGATGATGTTTGATGATGAGTTGTGGATAGTGTTTGTTGTGATGATGTGAGTTCATGTTGTTGTTGTTGTTGTTGTCGGTATTGTTTTGTTTTGGTACGTGTTTCTTGAAACGTTGTTGTTGTTGTTGTTGTTGTTTGTTGTTAGTTGGTTTGTTGTTGTTGTTGTTTGTTTGTTGTTGCGTTTTGTTGTTGTTGTTCGTTGTTGTTGTGACAGCTGCTGTTGCATGAGTTTCGATCTTTGCTCAGATAATAATTTCTGTTTTGTGTTCTTTTTGTTGTTATTAATATTAATTCTATTTTTTGTTTTTTGCTATTTACATCTTGTTTTCGTTTTTCTTCTTTCTTTTTCTCCCCCCCTTCATCTCAATTTTCTTATTCCACTTCTATATTCTTCTTCTGTTCCCTTTAAAAAATACAATGCTTCTCTTGCTAATAAGCCAAAAATTTAGAATCTCTTTTAAATATTCTTTCTTTTTTAAAAAGGAAGCGAAAGAAAGGAAAAAAACTTTCTTATCAAAAGTTTTTTTGTTAAAGGCAAAATTCGTTTTCCCAAAGAACTTAAGCATAAATTATCGGAAAAACACAGTCGCATACAAAATAAATCTACACACACAAATACATAAAAAAAACTTACACGTATTTTTTGCCGCTCATAAGAAGTGAATGAAAAGATAAGAAGATCAAGAAGGCTTTTTAAATACTATCGTAATATCTTT
>JABUQX010008244.1:0-2500 GCA_015478945.1 Trachelipus rathkii
GAGAGATAACAGCTTTTTATCCTCCTACTTCAATGAGTTCTTGAGCGCTATTTTTCTGCTTTAAAATAATAATAAATTGGATCTAAAGACATCATTAAAGGAGGATTTATTGAAGCAGTTTTATTTTTAAGAAACAATTGTTTTGAATAAAGTTATATTACATTATGCTCAGGCATAGGCAGTTCATCGTTCAAAGAGAAATTATTTTAAAACTTAGGAAGAAAATTATTTAAAATTTTTTTTTTTTTAAATAAAAAATGTTTTGAATAAAAATTATATTACAGACGTTCAGGCAGTTCATAGTTCAAAAAGGATTCATTTTAAACTTTAGGATGAAATTGAAATATAATTTTTTTGTTTTCTAATTTTTTTTGCTTTTTGAAAAAAATAAATAATCTTTTTTAATAATATTTTTACATAAATGTACAGAAATAAATGTACATAATAAATGTACATAAATAAACGAACATAAAAAATGTACATAAACTAATGTACATAAATGTAATTACATAAATGTTCAAAGAGGAATTATATTAAAATATAGAAACAAAAAGTGAATTAAATTTTTTTTGTATTTCTTAAATTTTAATTTTCTAAAATAAATTTTCTTTTATAAATACTAAGTTAATAAAGATGTCTTTTAACAAACATTCATTTTCATAATACCATAAAAATTTTGTAACAGAAAATTAATGATTTCATGCGTAAGCGGAGAAGGAATTATAACTAGAAGCTGGAGTCGGGTAATTTTAAAATGCTAGAGCCGGAGCCGGGTACTTTTAAAATGATGGAGCCGGAGTCGGAGAAGGTAATTTTAAAATGCCGGAGTCGGAGTCGGGTACTTTTAAAAATGAATGGAACCGGAGTCGGAGCATAACAATAATTTGCCGCCGGAGCCAGGATTTTTAAAACGATGGAGCCGGAGCCTATAATTTAAAATGCGGAGGCCGGAGACGGGTTTTTTAAAATGTGGACCGCGGATCGGGCTTGTAATTTAAAATGCGGAGCCGGGTACTTTTTAAAATGCTGGAGCCGGAAGTCGGAGCTGAATTTTAAAATGCTGGAGCCGGAGCCGGGACTTTTAAAATGATAGAGCCGGAGTCGGAGCCTGTAATTTTAAAATACTGAAGCCGGAGTTGAGTACTTTTAAAATGATGAGCCGGAGTCGGTAGATTTTAAAAACACCCGGAGCCCGGATACTTTCAAAATAAGGACCGGACCTCCTGAGCCGGATACTTTTATAATGATGGAGCCAAGTGCGGGAGCCGAGTACTTTTAAAGTATGGAGCCGGGGTCGGAGCCGTTAATATTTAAATGCTAGAGCCGGAGTCGGGTACTTTTAAAATGATGAAGCCAGAGTCGCGGATATTTAAATGCTGGAGCCAGAGCGGGTAATTTTAAAAACTGGGTCGGTGCCGGAGCCGGAGCCGGTAATTTTAAAATGCTGGACCCGGAGTCGGTATTTTAAAATGATGGAGCCAGAGTCGGAGCGGGTAATTTTAAAATGCTGGAGCCGGAGCCGGGTACTTTTAAAATGATGGAGCCGGAGCCTGGGACTTTTAAAATGATGTACCGGAGCCGGGGACCTTTTAAAACGGATGGAGGTGGAGTCGGAGCCTATAATTTAAAATGCTGGAGCGGACCGGGTGCTTTAAATAAAGTGGAGCCTTTGGAGGCAATTTTATTTTTAAAAGTAATGGGGCCTGAACCTGGTAATTTTAAAATGATGTAGTTGGAGTCGGAGCATTCAAAAAAATTTACCCGGATCCGCAGCTCTGCTTTAAAACACATTTCAAATATTTCGTTTAAATTTCACGAAAATCGGAAGAGGTAACGTAAAATTATAAGGAATTTAAATTTGTCACTCTGGAACCCTAAGAGTAAAGACATTGCGCGATAAAAATGAGTCCAGAGGATATCTTTATGAGAATAAAAATTTTGTTTTACAAATTTTCCCAACATTTTCTCTTATTTTGTCTTTTGTATTATTATTATTATTATTATTATTATTATTATTATTATATTATTATTATTATTAATTATAATATTTTATTAATTGTTTATTATTATTATTATTATTATTATTATTATTATTATATTATTATTATTATTATTAATATTATAATAATAATAATAATAATAATAATAATAATAATAATAATAATAATAATAATAATAATAATAATAATAATAATAATAATAATAATAATAATAATGTGCTGAGTTATGCCAAAAAAAAATAAAATAAATAATCGACATTAAAAGTTATTGAGGTAGCGTTGATTGTAGGTCAATCAAATTTTATAATATGAGGGATTGAGAGAGGAGACATTTGTGGGGGGTGGGGGTGGGGAAGGTAGACGGGTTGGACAGGTAAATATGATTAGGAAAAAAAATATATTTGATGCTTTTAGTGGAGAAAATGTTATTTATATTTCCATCAATTCTTTATAAATATTTTTTTTTTATATTTGATATTGTTAAATTAAGGCAGTTTTTT
>JABUQX010008244.1:20000-27500 GCA_015478945.1 Trachelipus rathkii
ATATATATATATATAATATATATATATATATATATATATATATATATATATATATATATATATATATATATATTATATATATATATTATATATATATATATATATATATATATATATATATATAATAACTATATATATATATAGTATATATTATATATATATATTATATAATATATATATATATATATATATATATATATATATAATCTTTGTAAAGACGTGAAATATAATAGGTAGGGCACCATTCACTCTCTTCCATTCTCCATCATTCTGACGTCTTCCCCTGCCACTCCAACCTTTAATTCTTTCATAACTCCATCCATATACAGATTGAATAACCAAGGAGACATAACACATCCCTGCCTCACACCGCTATTAATATTAAACTAATCACTTTCAACTCCATTTATTCTTGCACTATCGCCATACATACTTTTGATTCAATTCAGAAACCTGCAACCTAAACCATATATCACTAACAGCTGCCATAAAGCTTTCCTATTAATCCTATTATACACATGTTGCTAATCCATAAAACCTAAATACGATTTATTCTTCTCCTTTCTCATTTTTTCAATCATTTGTTTTAATGTAAAGTTTTGATCCATACATTCTCTACCACTTCTAAAAGCACCTCATTCTTCACCAATCAGTCCGTCAGTCGACCAAAATACCATCATTTATTATCCCCACAACACTCAATAAACTAATTCCCCTATAATTCCTACAGTTACCTTTATCCGCCTTACCCTTATATAAGGGTTCTGTTACTGCTCTCCTCCAATCCCTCGGAACTATACCCTCCATAAAAATTTTGTTGCACAACTTCCAAATCCACTCAATCACCATCTCGCCTCCATTCTTGATCAATTTCACCAGTAATTTGATCTATACCTGTAGATTTTCCATTCTTCAATTTTCTCACTCTACTCATTACCTCCTCCTTACTACTAATGACCTCATCCCCAAAATAACTATTCCTTCTTGCACCACCAATCCCACACACATTCACTATCACCTCTTCATTACTGCCAATGTTATACAGATTTTCGAAGTGTTCCCTCGAAACTCTCCTCACATCCACTTCATCAGTTACGAAAGCACCATCCTTATTCATTATTCCTAGCAGATTCCAATACTCTTTTTCTTAACTATTCGCGCTTCCTACCAAAAGAGCTTCCTATTCCCTTGTAAGTCTCCATTCATCCTCCTTCCAAACTGTTCATTTACCTCTTTTTTTCCTCCTAAATATGAACCTTTTATATTCCATTTTCCTCCTTAGTATATTTCCAACATCTTCCTTTTGAAACCTCATCATTGACTTTTAGTACATTCAACCATGCTTTCTTTTTACTTTTAACCGCTCATCTCTTCATTCCACCACTCACTATAGTGTAGTAGAAATAAGTGAAAAAGCACCTTGAGGTGGAACTAATTGCAACAAAAAATTATTCTTGTGTTAAATGGTATGTAACACTCTCCTAATCAACATAATAAAAATATACATCCATACTGTCGCGCAAAATGCGTTTTATTGGCCGCCATCTTGAAAAAAACATGAAACATTTTAAAAAATCATAAAAAAAGCAAATTTGGTATCAAATTACAGGAAATTTCATGCTGAAAAAGAATATGATATTGGTTTTAAAAATAAAAGGAAATAACAAAATGGTGGTCGAGTGCTACTTTAGTGCAAATTTTACTAAAAACGCGTGTTCTTATTTTTACTGATTTTTTGAAGCTTCTAGTACTTTTTTCATCAAATATTGGCATTTTGACTTTTTTTTAATAAAATCTAGTGCCTTTTGATATTTTGAGTTGGCAACACTGTGATGTTGGTTCTAAAAATAAAAGGAAATAACAAAATGGTGGTCGAGAAACTGAAAGCTTTAATAGCGGGTTTTTATAATATGAAACCACATTTATAATATAAAATAACATTTATTTCATGAAAATCAAATCTCATCTTCATCTTCATCTAAATCAAAACTGTCTCCTGTGTTTGTACAGTCCTTTCCACAACAGTTTTTACAAACTACTGAACATGGAAGTCCATATCGGTGACATGTACATTTCATGGTGTTACATGGTTCTTCAACTGTAGTTTGGCAGGCACATTTAATCATATTTAAGAGTTTGTCTGGTGCTGGGCTCAAGTCTGTTAATATCGGCTGAAATTCTCCATCAACCAACTGCCAATCCCATAGTGTAGGATCAAGGGTTGTCAAAATAGATTTTTCCAAATAGACCAATGCAAATGCACTCGAAGAAGTTGATTGTATTTGGCTGCATTTTGTGTTGAAGGCAAAAGAGCTATATTAAATTCTTTTTAGCTGAAGCTATTTTCCTAATGTATAGTTCATAACGAAGCACATTTAGGTTGCTTGTGTCGATGTTACCTCCATATAGTGACACAATAACTTTACAGCCAATTTCGACCAAATCTTCTTTAGTAACATCTGATGATCCAAAATGGGAAGCCCATTCGCATAAGATTTTGGATTTTATGATATTCTTGAAAGCTGAAGATTTGCTTTTGCCAAATAACGGACTGGTGGTGTCACACCCTGTTAATGCGTGAACAAAAAGTAAAGTTTTGCAAGCCTCCTCTCCAATAGATCTTTGCATGGCTTGAATGTCACGAACTTTATCAGATTTTGTGGCAGACTGCATTAAAATGTTCTTAGAAGAATGATATAGTAGTAGGATTAAAATATCAGTATCATCAGCTACTACAGTGACATGTTTTTCCTGGGCTATATTTAAAGCTTCTTTGACGATTAGTGTGTCTGCATCACCTTCTGCATGAATGACGGAATGACCTCTTCCTTGAAAATAATTCCCCAGTATATTGATAAAGCGTTGTTTGTTTGTAGAGTTAGAAAGAAATTTGTTTTTCTTGATGATCACAGGCGAATTTTCATCAAAGACTACTACAACAGACGACTGCTTCAAGCGCAATCTGTGCTCCATATCTTTTATATTTGGTTTTTCATACCCATCAAAAACTATTGTCACTTTTCCATACCTTCTGTTGACATACGATTCATGTTGCCTTATGACATCGCCAAATGTTGCAGAAGCGGACCATGGTAACTGGTGAGTTAATGCGCTGGGAACATGACCGTTGTATTTTATTGGTATCCATGCTATCTAATGATGATTTATCAGTTTTTCTCATTTCCTGGGTACTATGGTCAAATAATGAAGTTGGTAGATTGGATAGCTCGTAATTGAAAAACTCCCTTGCATCTTGAGCGTTTTTATCCAAGGAGATACAAGCAAGCAAGCATCCTCTGTGTTAAAAGACGCGAATCTACATGATGAGTCTCACCAGCAATAACAATTCCTTTTTTTCAACACTTTCATGGGTACTGCCTGGTCTGATTTAAATAAAGTTTCATCTTGAATGTTTCTTCCAATGATGTAGGCATTTTCTGCAGTAACTTTGTTTTCACTATCCGTAATTCCGTTAAAAAGATTTCATAAGTCACTTGAAGAAGCAGTAAATGGATTGTGGTCTATAAAAAATTGTATTACCTTTTTCATATCTTCGAAATCTCTGGCCATCCTTGCATCAGTTAAATCAGTATGTTGTTCACTACCAATACGTGAAACACTGGTCAGCAAACTCATTGCACATGTTACTTCACTGCATCTAGAATGGCTCAAAATCCAAGTTGCACGTTGACTTTCAGTCATTCCTCCTCCATGAGTTATACCAGAACGACTTTTAGTGCATTTCATGAGCGTTTGCTCAATGTACATATCGGTCCAAATACCAGACCACTTCCTGTCCTTTCTTCGTACAGTAAAGTGGCCTTTATTCAGCATTTTGTATAGTTCTGGATTCGTTGTTTTTAGTTCCCGCATTTGTTGAAGGTATATTCTTGCGCATTTAGCATAATTATTATGACCGGAACTCGCAAAAAAAGGTAGCATATGCTCAACCGCCTGTAAGTGCATTTCAAAATTTCCTGATCGCTCAGCCGAAATAAATGTTTTTACAATATCTACCATGTTCAGATACAACAGCCAGAGTTTGGCAGTACGACTTTGTGATTTGAGAAGGTTCTTCCTTTCATCTATCAGTGACGAAAGTTTATGAAGATCAGGATTTGAAATAACTTCCTCTGCTTTGATATCACCTCTGAGCACGTTTTTGAAAAGGTGAATACATTTTTCAAGATTAAGATCATCATCATTTGTCTCCACTTCCATTGCATCACCGGTAATGCATTCACTTTCTGATGCAATCTCGCTCAAATCTGAATCTGCAGTTACTTCAACTGGTAGGCTGCACTTCAAAACATCTGCTACAATTAAAGCAGTGAGAGCTGAAGAAATTAGAAAATGCCCTCGAAGAGCACGTGAATATGCTTTACCTTTTAACATGTGGGATACTGAATTTTCAGCATACACTGTCTGCAAAGCTTCTTCTATGCCCGATCCAGCCATCAGTCCTCCAATAGCCCCAAGAAAGGACATTAGTGTATGAAACCCACCAAGCCGGATTACCACATTATCGAATTCTCCTTTGTGATCAGCGCAGCGCATATAACTTCCATTGCCTTTATCCACAAGCACTGATCAAAGGTTACAATTGGAGTTTTCACATTCAATCTTTTTGCTTCATTACTTATGAACATAATTGTGGTGTATACACAGCTGTAAGAACTTGGATTCAAATCAATCATTGGTAGAAACGAAGTTACTGTTACACCACTGTGTTCACCTTCTACAGCAGTTTGCATGTATCCTAACCATCCTGGTTGAGGTGTTTTAAATAACTTACTGGTACTCCAAAGAACATCGAGGAGATTACTTTTAATTGGTTCATAGAATAAACTTTGAAATTTCAGTTTATTCATGGCTCTTGAGCTAGGGGATTGAATGTATTGGAGGGGTATTTTTGCTTTCTTTATAATGTCATGTGCTAGAGGGCGGGATTTGAGTCGTTTTATTTTGTCTGTGAGCAATAAAGAGGTGTTAGAAGATGCTCCTGATGCGCACATTATAACTCCCATCCCATGAAAGGTGTTATGGCTATCTATTGTTGCTATATTATGGTCGACATTGTCGGCGATCCATTGAGAGAAGTGGCCTGAATGGTACAACGCTTTGGTTACTTTCATCCATTACAGAAGAGTGTATGTATTTCTGCACTTCATCATAAGACACACTGAATCCAAGGCTGCAAAGTTCATCAATTAGGAAACGAGACCCAAAATCTCTGTGAATCTGTATGCCTACAGCAAGAGGAATTGGGCATATCAGAGAACGAGGCCTGCAAGCTTGCATTACAGCCTGACCTATCGAAACCTGCTTCAGATCATTGCGTTTGCCACCGATTAGGATATCCAAAAATGTTAGTAAAACAGGGAGGGGGTAAATATGTCTTGTTTTCTTCAATATCTGATGCACTAGGATAAAGTCCTTATTTTTGTACAACAAATTTATTTAATTTCTGATCAGTTTTGCTGCAGACTCGATTAATCTAAATTTTTCTTCATCAGGGTCATCAAATCTTTTTTGTTTGTGATAGTCCAAGATTATGTTTGATACAGTTTTTCCAAATGTTATCATGTTACATTTCCCATCTGTGCCTGATATTATGATGTTGTCACGAAACCAGCCTTGCAAATTTTTCTTCAACTGTCTATAAATGTAAGGCTCGCTTCCCTCGGGTAAAAAACTACGCATTTTTTCCACTAAGTCACTGACAGATATTGGCTCTTGACAGTTTTCTTGTAACCACTCACATGTCTTTACCAAAGCATCAGAACTATCAGTGTCAACCGGACGGCCTACTGATGTGGGCAATCTTTCACTGCCTTCAGGAGTATACTTCACAGGAATGGGTTTGCCGCTCCTAAAATTGACACTGCACACTTGGTGATATCGAGCTTCTGCAGCAGGTAAATCTATGACTGAAAGCATCCTCGCGTGTACATTTGCTGCCCATAAATCACTTCTAGTACTGCATACTTTCAAAATTGTCTCGCGAAACTGGAAAGTACGCACAGGAATGACTGCCATTTTTTTTACACTTTTCATAATCCGTAATAATCTGCCTACAAAACAAACAATTCTCTTTGAAATTGAACGATCCAACACTTCCTTGTAGCGTTCTCGAGCTGGTCGAAGGAATATCATCTTGCGATGTTTTCTTTTATATCACTTTTAATTTTGATAGGATTGACGTATACACATCCACATTCTATATGTACTTTAACAGCACCAGTAGGCATGGGATTGAAAAGTTCATGAATTTTATCATCTCTTTGTTTGCTCGCGTTGATAATTCCCGTCAAGCCTTTTGCTGTTAATGCGACATAGGGAGTATCGTCACAAAGCACATTGGAACACAAAAAAACAGGTTTCTTCCATTTTTTTTATGATTATTCCTTCACTCAAAACAAAGATTGCCAACCTGAAACAGATAAAAAAAGATAATCAAAATTACTCTTGCAGCATCAGGTAAAGGTGTAATGTAATGTAGCATAATTTAAGCACTTAAGGTGTAAATACACTTAATACAGGGTCATGCTGGTATAATTTTTTTTTAGCATTCCTCCCCTACTTCATCTTGGTAAACATTTTACTTTTAAAAATCAATATCATATTCGTTTACAGCATGACATTTCCTGTAAGTTGTTATTACCACATTATATTTTTTATAATTTTTTTTTTTTTTAATTCATGTTTTTTCAGGATGGCGACCAAAAAAACGCATTTTGCTTGACAGTACGGATGTATATTTATAGTATGCTGATTAGGAGCGGATTACATACCATTTACAACAGGAATCATTTTTGCTGCAATTAGTTACCTCTAACACTATTTCTACTGCACTACTATTAATATTCTTACTTCCTACTTTAGCACATCTACATACTTCTTTTCCACTACTAACAACCGCTTCCTTCATTTGCTTCGAGATTTGTTCAGTTTCCTAATATATATATAATATTATATAATATATTATATATTATATATATATATATATATATATATATTATATATATATATAATAATATATATATTAATATATATATATATATATTATATATATATAAGAGAGGTGTACCGAATCCAGGAGCAAGTTCGGTTCCGGCTGCGATCCGGACATTTTCGGAAAGAACCTATTCCGGCTGATCCTGTCGGAAACTTTTTCTTTAATTACTGTAGTAAATTTTAGCACGTACATTTCATCCCTACCAATAGAATTATCCCTTATATGTATTATATACTGGAAAGACTTTGTCTATTTCGAAAAGAGATTTGGTTTGACAATTAAGGCAACACAGTCACTTAAATTCAAGATTTATTTACTTATTATTATAAAATACGTTTGAAAAAACATGACTAATTATTTATTCCTCTAATTTCATAACAATATTAATTCATTATTTATTTGTGTATAATTATAAAATAATTATTGAAAAATAGTGTCAAATTTTCATCATTATTTTCCAAACTATTATAATTTTTGATGTA
>JABUQX010008244.1:40000-61814 GCA_015478945.1 Trachelipus rathkii
CAGATACTAAAAAATCGGCAATAAATCTCCTTTCTTGGGATGCTAAACACTTCAAGACTTTGGCTACAGAAGAATTGGGTCATCCGAGAGCCATTGCTGTTGCACCACTCGAAGGGTAAGTTACCTTTTGGAAAATTAAAATTTTCTTCTTCTAGCTTGTTTTTACATTGCTTTTATTAAAAAAAAAATTTAATTTGCAGTTATGTTTACTGGACGGACTGGGGTCTCGATGCCAAAATTGAAAGGGCAATGTTAGACGGTTCGGATAGAAAAGCGATTGTGTCAGAACCTCACGTCGCTTGGCCCAACGGAATAACTATTGATCCGTCAACGGACAGGATGTATTGGTGCGACGGTCGACTAAGAACCATCAGTTCAGCTAATTTAGATGGATCCGACATCAAGGTAGTTATTATTATTATTATTATTATTTTATTATTATTATTATTATTATTATTATTATTATTATTATGATTCGATATTTATTTATTGTATATTTTATTAATTTATTATATTATTATTATTATTATTATATTATTATTATTATTATTATTATTATTATTATTATTATTATTATTATTATTATTATTATTGCAACTACATATACAATTCAGGCTAACAATATTTTTTAAATTTTAATGTCTAATTTTTCTTCATAGGTTATTCTGTATTCTCCAACATTCTTAAGACAGCCATTTTCTATCAGTGTCTTCGAGGACAGACTCTACTGGACAGATTGGTCTAAAACAGCTCTGTTCAGTGCTAATAAATTCACAGGATCTGGTATTCAGAACGTATCTGCTGGACACATGGTAAGTTTAAAATAAGTAAAGTTTGATATTATTATTATTATTATTATTATTATTATTATTATATTATTATTATTATTATTATTATTATTATTATTAGCTTGAAAGTCCAAAAGTAGTGCATGTTTACCATCAGTATCGTCAGCCGGAAGGGGAAAATATATGCTCTAGTCATGCCTGTTCACACTTCTGGAGCGGAGGAGATAGTGCGCGAAGAGAGAGCGAGAGAGAGAGAAGCCGAGGCCATTTGTACTTGTGCTGACGATTACGTTCGTTGCTGAACGATTACGTTCTTGACAAGGACGGAGACACACTTGCATTAGAGAAAAGGTAAGACTCACTTAATCTTTATCATTACCTGTGACTTCAAATTTGGTTTTCATTTAGCGCAATTTGAGAGTTTTAAAGAGAAATACTATATATATATATCTTTGTGATTTTTTTTTTTTGTAAAAGATGACGTATTGGGCGAGATCTATTGCTGGAGAGAACATTAGAAAATGAGAAGGTAATCGCTGAGGATTAATAAGCTTCCTTTAAAAGCTGAATATAAACAAGAAGAAATGGCAGTTAAAAACATCAAAGAAGGGTTTAATTTATATGAAGAAGCCGAGAAAGGAGTTATACCTAGTGGTGTGGTTATTCATATTTGGATTTATAGGAAAGATGGATGCTTTTAAGAGTACATCTCTATAGGCTTGCATTGGAGTACGTTGCTCCCTTTTTAGCATGTCAGCGTTTTTTGGTATACACTAAAAATTTCTTTTCAGTGTCAGCTCCCCAGAATTTTGATATTTGCGACAATTTTTTATTTTTTATGTAGTTAAATAACTTTAATTTTTCCTTGAATTGTCTCCAGAGTGAGATAGTCAATATAATTTTTTCCATTTATCCTTCATAGTGCTTACAATTTAAAGATTCATACTACCTTTACAAGTCTAGTCACCGCGTATGCTAAGTCAGAGCAATACAAGAGATATCAAGTAATTCCCATAATCCAGTTTATAGGAAGACAACCTGTGATGTATTTTAGGTTAAGAAGACAGAGGGTTCGTCATAGGCCAAGATCAGTTGTTTTATCACCCGACGGCAAGCACTCCCAAACTTACAGACTCAGAAACACAATATAATGACGCAGTTAAAGTTTCCTTTTCATGATATAAGATATTTTATCTCGTAAATATTGCATTTTAAAGAGAAAATATAAATTATTTATAATTCAATAACTTGCTTAAAATTTATTTTTTTCCTTTTCTTTCATAATACAGGATGATGTTCCTTTTAGCACACTATAAAAGTAACATGAATCGAGGTGAAGTAATTTTCTATTATTATACCGAAAACGATATTTATATATATTAATATATATAATTAAATATTAATATTATATATATATATTATTATATATTTATAATATGATAATAATATATTAATATATTATAATTATATATTAAATATATATATATATATAATTATATTATATAATAATATATAATATAAATATATATATATCATATATATATAAATATATATATATAATATATATTAATATATAATATATATATAATTATATATATATATATATATAATATATATATATATAATATTATATATAAGTTTATATTATATAATAATATATATATATATATATATATATATATTAATTAAGATAATTATATATATATATATAAATTAATATATATATATATTATTATATAATTAATATTTATAATTAATATATCAGAATTACTGCACAACATAGTTATTACGACCAAAAGAGAGAAAAATGAAGAGTTCGGTAGTTAACTTGCTCAATTATTGTTTATTAGGTTTTTAAACAGTTTCACATGATTTGCGGCCAAGGCGAGCAAACTAAACTACTCTTAGTGTGATCATCACTTATTCATTGTAGTAGTTCAGTGTATAAATGGTCTCCAGAAGGGATGAAGAAGATGAAAGTAATTTTGACATATTTAGTTTTTTTTAATAGCAGAGATATTTTTTGAGATTGCTCGTATACTAGTACATCCAATACATTTTAACAAATAATATTTGTATGTGCTAATTACATTCAGCACACAGTTAATAGACAAATAGTTGAATTTAACTTAAAATTTAATTTTTAAATCAAATTAATAATTTAAACTATAATCAAATAAATTATAAAAAAATAAAAAATGATAAGTCTTGCAAATGTTTAACATTACTTAAGTTGCAATTTTATTAGTTGAGGTGAGGCCGTGAGGGGATGAGTCCGGCATTGGGCACCTCCCTATCGATGAATTTACAATTCTAGTATAATTAAAATGTTTTAAGTGTGTGCAAAAAAATAGACTCAGAAAATTTCATACCAAAAGTTGGCAATCTGAAAGCAACGATGATTCTCATAAAACTATTGAATCTGTGAGCGAAAGTCAATTGCAATATAACGGTCGTATATGTAACTAGTATAAGTATTTGACTCTTTTGATTATGTGCTCGACAAATTTAAATGGTTGCTTAGAGAATATAAATATCTTCGTGGTTATTGATAAGTTGTGAAAAATATAATGATAAAGTTACATAATTAAATAATAATAAACGTAAAAATATATAATATAAAATTTATAATATAAATATTGTTGTTATTATAAATTAAATTATATATAAATAAATTAATATAAATATTATATATTAAATTAATATATAATATTATAATAATAATAATTAATTAAAATAATATAATAAATTATTTATAATTAAATAATTAATCATATATTAATAAAATTAAATTATAAATAATAGTTCCAAATTATTTTATTAAATAAATAATATTAATAATTATATATTATTTTATAATAGAAAAATAATTATTAATAAAAATAATAATGAATAATAAAATAATAATAATAATAAATTAATAATAATTAATATAATATAATAATATAATTAATAAATAATATTTAATAATTATTAATTAATATTAAATATATAATATAAATAAAATAATAAAATAAATAATATTATAAATAATAATTTTATAAAATAATAATAATAATAATAATAATAATAATAATAAAATATTATATTAATATATATTGTTTAACTAAATAAATGAATAATATTATTACATTTATAAATAATAAATAATTCATATTATTTTAATATAATATAATATAATATATAACAATTATGTGACATACTTAATTATTAATATAACTAAATTAATAATATAAATTAATAAATTGATTAAATAATAATAATAAATATAATTAATAAAATAATAAATAATATAATAATAAATAATAATAAATTAATTAAAAATATAATATATAATAATAAGCAAAGATATGAAGAAAATATAGTAAATATTCACTTGAAAGTAATGCAAAATTCAATAGAATCCTAGATATCGAGATACAAATGCTTCAATAAAATCTTATAATATATAGTTAAACTAACTCTAGAATTAATGCCAGAAATTCACGTTCAGTAATGAAAAAATAATTCCTAACAATAACATTTAACAAAATTACAATATGTAATATACTTAATAAATATCATAAAATAAATAGATATAAATTATAAGATATATATATGTACTAGAAGAATGGAACATTTGAAAATACTGACTTAACTATAAATCTGTGTTTCTTGAGAATCTAATAATCACATACACATATAGGTAATTAATAACAAATAGTTTATAGTACTGCTTGGAGTACACCTACGAAATATAATATATAAACACTATTTATTAAAGCTGTTATAATTATTATCATAATAGACATCAACATGGGATGAGTTCATAAAAGGTTTAAAACTTCTTACGATAATTACTATTAATTTGCATTTTGATCACATACTTAAATTTGTATTCTCTGACCCATAGTAGAAGTATAATACATGACTAAAGAATCTATGTTATATATTATATACATTATACATATATATATATAGAGTAATATATATATTACTCATAAAATACAGAATATATATATATATTTGATGTAATTGGATATGATTAGTGAAGTAGGTCATATTTCACTTTAATAATTAAATACCATATTATTACCCACTCTGGCTGGAGTAAGATATATTAAAATATATATAATGTACGCAGTATAGTAATAAAGGGTATCAAGGGAATATAAATATAGGTAAGTATGAATAATGATAGGAAAACATTATAGTACAATTTACTATTTATTTCAAAAATGAATAAGGGTATTGGAAACGAGGACCCCTCACTACCTAATATGATTGAGAGATTACACTATAAGTTTAATCACTTCCCATAATAATAGGGCATGGACATACAATCGCGTATCACATGTTTGTATTTTAATTATGTAGGCTATAAAGCTAGACATGCTCTGTTATCGTTTAGAAGAAAGAAATTTAATAAATACACAGCAATTCTATATGAGTGAACTAATATAACAAACTAAGACTACACATTTATTCTTTATTAGAGACATTTACTTAGCAACCTTATTGTGTTAATATTGAAGGAGTTATTCCCAAAGATAGTTTATATAATGTATTTTATACTCAGACCCAAGATATTATTAATAGCTGTCCACAGGTGTAATAGTCAGTAGTGAATAGAGGGCGAGTCACGAAGATAGATATGTAGGAAAGTTGGAAGGTGATATATTATTATGAGATAAAGTGTATACAGAAAATAAGAAGATTAAGTATTATTAATATAGGATCATTAATGTCAGTCTTGAGTTTATTTATTATAATAAGGTTATAGGCGGAACTCCCCAACTCTGGAAATAAAATAACCATCCATATCGAAAGAAATATAGAATTATTGGAATGCCTATAATACGTATTCACGAGGAATGCATAATCTATAAGCAAAAAGAGAAACAGATTTAGAAAATTAGTTATATAGTGATAAGTATAAAATACTAAGAGAGTTTGCTCATTATAGTCGGCATTAAAGTATAAACAAGTTGGAAGTTAGCAAGTATATATATATCTGAGTAAATGTAATTATGTTTAACATCTAAATGAAATGAATGTGGATTATATAGAAATAGACTAGTTTAGCAGACAAGTTTATATATCAAAGTCCTAGTTGGTCTCGGAATAATACACTATGATTTAATTTAAAAGAAAAAAGGAAAAATGAGATAGTAGTTGCTTTCTCACATCAATAAATATTACTCACGATTATGGATGATGTAAGCATATAAAGTAGAATTAGATAGATAATCCAAATAAGGATAAGGAGAGATTAGAGGTATAATATAGTAGTTGCATTGACCTTTAATTACCCAGATCAAATATATTTGGGGATATATATGTAAATCATAATCACTTAACCACAAACGATATCTCACCATAATGATTTACTACTAATTAATATATATAATCTATATCATAAATGTTCATGAAAACTCATTAGAATACCATAGATCAGTGAGGTAGGAAAGAATGTCACTAGTTGTAACTCGATAATATGTCGAAAACCATACTTGTGATCTGAAAGTAATTAGTATATAGATATATATATATATCTCACAGTATATATATATGATTCCAGGTAATGAGATGATTAATTGGGGTAGTTTCATAAATTAATTTATATTTTGAGAACAGATAAATTACAAAGTTAGAATAATTAATAGCTATATTATAGAGAATATGTTAATGGATCATATATTAATTGGAGTTAATGCTAGAACCACACTTCGCCTATAAATTATGTAGTTAAACTAATTAAATAGACGTAGAACTATTAAACAGGAGCGAGCGAGAAGAGAGAGATTTATCTCGATCTGATGTGTAAATGTGAGTTGAGTAAGATTAGTGTAGTAAGTATTAAATATTTTGGAGGCATGTAGATGATATGAGTAATATTGTTGCTTGTAAAAATAATTAATAGTGTGAGAAAAACAAGTAGAGTATGGATGACCAGGCGTAAGGAGGGGTTGTTACAGTTATGCTACTATTCTCTTTCATATATCGATGTGATTACGTTATGTTATAGTGAGTGAGACAAATACCGGAGAATTTTGAAAAAGATCCCAACAATGCAACATTTAGATACTTTTATACCTCGAGAATCATACAACTGTAATTGCTAGGGTTGTTACATTAAACTGCACCTTCGTGTAGATCATGTTGTTAACATGTTTTTATTTATAACTTAAAGACTAAAAAGTTTTGTATATAATAATAATATGAAGAAATATATATACTCCATAAAAGAAAACCATGATATTTTAAAACTAGCAATAATAAAGCCCTTTAACAGAGCTTTCTCGAATACATACGATTTGTGATTTAAGCCCGCAAAAGTATTCTACGAAATAAGGACCACCCACCACATTATCGTCAGCTCGATGAAATATAAAAGACATATACTTTTGTATCTCTACTTTCTAGCGGTGAGTTGCAAAATAACTAAAACCACTAGAGTCAATTATCGTAGCATCAATGTTGCGTCAACTACTTTGAAGGGCAAATAAATTTCTACTAGAATAATGATAACAATCTGGTATAAGAATATTATCGTAATATATATACTTGGATTAAAATATATCAAATTAATATAAAAGTGAGATTTAATAGACCAAAAACCACACCTAATACATCCAGAGACAAGAATAACAAGGTAAAAATAAATATTACTGATAATAATTATTTAGATATAAGGTCTAATAGGGGCTTCCTAAGATTAGACCAATATATCTTATATGGAGATAAAATAAATACGAAACAAAGTTGTATAATTATACTACTTTAATGGGTGAATTTTTAGTATGTTCTGCTAGCTTACTTTATAAAATGCTCATCTCAGCATTATGTATAAATTCTCTTTTTAAGCAAGATTCTACTTAGATATACTCCTCACTGTGTAATACTAAACACCACATCGTAAAGAGTTGGTTTTCAATAAAAAGCTCTTAATCAATATACCTTAGGGTAACGTTTATTTAACGCAGAAGATATGAATCTTTAACTAATAGCTAAAACGATTATAGATATACAGGTAGTTACGCATCATGTACATATTATATATTTCTATATGTTACGTATGGAGAGTAGTTTTTATATTGTGAGTAGTTTTATTACAATTCGGCAATTACCAAGAATGTAATTATAGTATACCGATAATTACACGTAAAATAATAACTATATTGTATCGTAATATAAAACGTTTAATAACCTTAATAAATAATATGACATTAATGATTAATAATGTTTTTATTTCATATAAATATAGGTGCTTATTATATATATGAACTAACTACATTTTCTAATATAATTTGACATAGGTAAGCTACACTTATTGTAAGATAATCTTTTTACTCTTTTATATAAATCTTATGCATCTAAGCTAACCGTAAAAGATATAATATAAAAGATATAGTATATATAATTTAAATTTTACAATCACATATGTAGTTTACCCTGCAATTTGATAGGTAATATTAATAATGAGATAATTATTTAAGAATATAGGCTAAATAATGTGTCAGTTATATTATCAGTTAGTATACACATATTATTAATCTATACTTTACCTTTAAAGAATAAGTATTTATAATTATAACCATACTTTAGGAATTTTAACATAATCTCCTTGGATCAATAAACCTGACTTCAGATAAAAACTTTATATACTCTATTCATAATAACATCTAATTTTGAATGTATTGAGTGACATTTCATTAATATTAAACCAGTTTCCATTATTAATTAATATTTAATTAACATTATATAGTACTCAATAATTATATTAAAGATTTTAGTTAGCACTATTCAACCATTCTTACCGACAGACATTTAGGACTGGTTTTTAAATGGTTTTATTATAATAAATATGGTAAATGGTTTTAACACGATTTCTCCAAATTTCCAATCACCTTCCTAACATATCATTAGTCAATTATAATCAGATAAGCACTACTTGAATTTATAAGTATGTTGTATTCTTCTGCCATCAATATTGATTAAAAACATATTCCAAATATTCCTTGTTTCTCAAGGGAACACGTTGAATTATAATTGAAACTTCTTTATCTATATAATATTAGGATTTGTACATTATTACTTATTAATTATAAAAACTAAAAAAAATCAATAGAATAAAAAAATTATTTGTTTGTAGGGTAAAATGTTGGGTATGAAAATAATAACAATTTTATTAAACTTGAAAAATATTTTTTGCAAAAAAAATAAATAATTTGACCTAAAGGCGATAAAGTTATTTAGCAACAAGGCAATTATTTACATTAAACAACTCAAATCCTAAATACCTAAAGTAATAATAAATATAAGTAATAATATAATAATAATAATATAATATAAAATTAAATAATTATAATTATATAATGAATTAATAATAAATTAAATAATATAAATAAATATAATAATAATATTATTAGATGATGTGTTAAATGATGATGATTTAATAATAATATAATAATATATTGTACAAAATAATTTCAAAAATATTGCTAATGTTTAAATTAATAATAATAAATCTAATCTATTTCAACCTACGACATATTAAAATATCAAAGATTATAGAAAATAGTAAGTTCTCGAGTATTTGCGTTATATAAATTTCTTATTTATAATATAATTGTAACCTACAATAAGTCGAATTGTTCATTTCAGAGACAACAAAACCTATAAAACCTAGGTATACCATTTATACCAGTGGTAACTATCCCCGTGAATAGGGTACTTCCTGAGGATAATGCAGAGTGTACAAGCTCATCATCACTAAAGAAAAGAACCTGACTCGTTTTAGATTTTATTATTCAACTTGCATCGCTCCCCTTTCTGATATAGTAGGAATAAAAAGATCTTCTTTTTTTAAGTAATAAATAATCTGGATCTATGGCTCATATCACCGGCTAGGATTAATATAATGCAACAAGTAATAGTTATATTAATATATAGTATAATTATTAATATTATATATAAATATTACATATATTAATTAATATATAATTATTATATATAAATATATTATATATATATTATTATAATATATTAATATGTAAATAATATATATTAATATATATATATATTAATATATATATATATATATAATATATATATATATTAATTAATATATATAATATATATTAATAATATTATAATATTTAAAATATAAAACAATGATAAAAACTTACTTTATTTAACGTTAGCTTATTATATTACTAACCCTTATTACTAGATGATATGTTAAAATCATACCTAGATATATATATAGTGGTGACCATACCTATAGTGAGAATAATATCCTCAGAACTTTAATAGGTATACCTAGGCATTATATACCCAAACCTAAGGCAAGCCACCAAAGGCATCCCAATATTAATATTATATGTATCCCGCAGAGACGAGTTTTAATGCGTTAGCCCCCATAGGTTATGATATATAAACCTCTACAATACATTGAACTACTTGACTGTAGTATAAGGAAATATTGATATATAATACCATTAGTGGACTATAGCGTCCTCTCGTTTTGAGAATCGGACGACTCAGCCTCTGCGCCACGAGGCCGTTCATATTAATACTATATATTATATATATTATATATATATATATATATATATATATTTGTTTATATATATAATATTGATAGTAATATATATATTAAGATATATATTATATATATATATATATTATTATATGATATAATAATATATATATATATATTATAAATAATATATTATATATTTATATATTATATATATATATTATAATATATATATATATATTATATATATATATATATTATATATATATTATATTAATATTTATTAAATATTAATATTTAATATAATTTTATATATAAATAAAGTATATATATGATTATTAAATATATATTTATATATATTATATATAAATTAATTAATTATATAAATATATATAAGTATATATATATTAATATATAGATATAATTATAATTAATAATATATATATGATATATATATAATTATATAATATATATATTATATAATCTTCATCTACTAATACTTTCAATTCTTCTCCTTATACTTCTATAGCTGTAGTAATTAGAGTAGGAGAGGTTTACGGGGCTACCACACATAAAGGAAACAATGAGAATAAATTAAGATAGTAGTTATTAGAATAATATTGACGCAAGTCTAAAAGGGATAATAGAACCCAGCTAATTAACGTCCCCTTATTAATAATAATACCTTGAATGTTTAGAAAAACTAAGTCTATGAATGTATTACAGAAAAATCCATGAACATATAATGGTTTCATAAGGGATCATTAACGACGGAACCATTCCCCTGTTGTATCTAACGGTATAAACGTAGGGTATATTTCTATACCCTTGGCCTCAATGAGTGGGCCACAAACTATACATATACACGGTTCAAAAAAACCCAGCCATTGCACTCTCTAATATACATACTCTAAATTCTTCTCACCTCGGGGTACCATAAACTCACAATTTCTCTTAGCTCAGGCATATCCTTTATTACTCAACCACGTTTCTTTACAGGTTCACTCCACAGCTAAGTTGCGTAATTATATTCCCAGCATCAACTCACTATATCTTAATACATTTATATTCCGCCTTATAATACCCAAACGATATCATAATCATAACCTATTCCTTTTCATATGACCCAAATCCCATTAATAAATCTATATAGCACTTCCGTTCTAGTTTCTCTCTTGCTGCCTTTTTTCGCCAAAACACCAAACTTAAATATCCATTATATATAATGTGTAATTCAAATCTACTTCATTTTATCAATTTCTTGTTCTCTAACTATCCCTAATCAATCTACCTAGCCCCTTAAGATTGTATCATCTTAAACACAAATATATAATACCTTAGAATCTATACCTTAATATTACTCGTAGTTATATTCCAAGTAATATCTCAAAGAGTGAGTCTCATCAATTTATTTACTAATTGCTGTTACATATAAATCCCAGTTCGATGTATGACCCACACTTGTAAGCCTTTTACCTCCGAACATATAGTCGACTTATTCTCAGTACAACAGATGTCCGCTTGGAACTATAGCGAATGCGCGAGCACGCGAGGACTTATATCATAACTACTCGAGCGCCCACGTAAACTCATCTCCTGACAACTTGAGTTTTCTCTATTTCTCTGTGTTCGAGATTCTTTTTCTGCGTTTTTTTTTCTAATTTAACATCCGTTCCCTTTTAATCGAGTCTGTGCACGTGAGTATGAGTCGTTTTAAAATTTATAATTTTCCAAAAAATTAATTAAATTAAATGTTATAAATCGTCATGAAATAAAATGCTTGATGGATATATAGGTGCATTCTTGAAAGTTGTACATATGAATTTACATAGGTTAAGTATTATATATAAATGTGTTATATTTTTACGGTTGTTTGTTGTTGTTGTTATTCTTATAATTATTGATATATAATCATATTTATATAATATAATATATTATTAGTATTATATAATATATTAAAATTAAGTGTTTATATATATATATATTACCAGTTTGTGAGATTCATAAATTATTTATTTAATATTACTTATATTGATAATTAAGAAATTGTATTTAACTATTTATTTAATTTAAAAACTAAATTAAATCAAAAAAATGGATTTCACTAATAATTTTATGATAAATCGATAATATATTCATATCATATGATTTATGATAATTAAAGCCAATGAAAATACATTTCATATATATTGAACGTTCTAAAGTTGTATAATATACTCAATGTGAATACAATCCATTCATATATGTGTTAATAACAGAAATTGACTAAACAATAAAAATAAAAATTGCGCTTATACATATATATGTATATTATACAATAGAAAAATGGTGTCAATGGTGATTTGGTTTAGGATTAAACAGCGGACTAAGACAGGGTTGTGTTATGTCTCCTTGGTTAAATTCAATTTGTATATTGGATGGAGTTATGAAAAAAATTGAGCTTATACATATATCATGTAAAACTGTCAGACCAAATCTTTAGTACATGTTATAGACAGACCGAATAGTGTGAGAATGAGCGTAAGTTAGGTGAGTAAGGATGCATATGCCATTATACACTGTTTAGTGAATAATGTTTGGATTATACAATCAAACAGTTATCAGGGATTTGGCGAGTTGCGATGTGGGAGCTAGAATAAATTCCTAGAAGAAGTAGAGCCGTTCGAAGGACAGAGGGAAATACTCACGGCATTATACCAAGAGGAAAACTTATCGTTAACCCCCAAGGAAAATTCAGTGACCAAAAAGCCCGCTGCGTGGATAGTGTCAACCACATTACGAGCGGAAAATATGGGAGCGATGCATTTGACCAAGTGCATAAATACGTAGACGTAAACTTCACAAAGAGTCTCGACATAGTTCAAAATGGTCAAACAACAATTCCGTCCGGAAAAAGCTCATGAGATGCCGGTCAGTAGAAAGACGCATGAACGGCAATTATAGAAACTATACACCAAATTCCAGCCAGTCTCCAACCCCTTCTGAATGTTCTAGTAAAGAATTAATGAGAATTTTAGAAGACATGAGTGGTTTGATTAAATTAGCTAATTTTCCCAGAAGTAGTGAAAGGTATTCGCCCTGATTGACTCTCCAATTAAAGAGAAAATTATAATGAAAATAGAATAAATTAATTAATATTTATAATAGTAGTGATAAAATAAGTATTTATATATATATATATATATATAATATATAGTTATAGTATAATGGCTAAGTGATAATAAGTATAGGTGAGCTGGTGAGTGCTAAATTATATAAATCCGTGGGGTTGAATGATAAAATAGGGACAAAGTAATATCTATTACTTAGAATAGTTTGCTATAGGGTTCATATACTAATTAGTAACGAATAGGTGATTAATGATTGTATTATCCTGATGTTAATTATATATGTATTAAAGTTATAAGATAGATAAGATCTATGAGTATCTTGGAATAAGCAAAGTATTAGATCTTATTATTGCGTATATATCTATACAATGTGTTCAGTAATAATAGATCAATCTTATAGGTGAGTATGTGCTATAATATAGGTGTTGAGAAGAATTGATATAATGAAAAATGAATTATGGAGAAAATGATAATCGTTATATATAATATATAGAGAGAGTATATATGTGGTGTGTATGTGAATGATAAGGAGGAATCATGAAATAATAATGAAAGTAAGTTGAGAGGTTATTGGTCATATATATGGAATATAGTGATTATATGAATGATAGTCTGAGTTAGGTGTTAAGCGGTATATGTTATTAAGTTTAGTAGCGAGAGATGTTGTTAGGAACCGAACTCAGCTGTGAGAGACCGAAGAAAAATAGTAGTATCAGTAATTATGAGAGTCTAGGTTTAATAAAAACGATAAATAGTGATTTATTGAAGGGGAGAAATCTTAAGTTTGGTTAAGAGGCGAGAAGATAAAGTTAGTATTATAACAGGAGTGATGCGGGGGATTTGTGATGAGGTATAGGGTGTGATTTGAGGGGCTCACACCTGGGCCTAAAGGGATGAACCCTTACCTTTACGATTTACCATAGTTAGTGAGTATAGGTATACACATTCACTATATATAAATATATATGTTCACCATGAAATACTATTATGATGTAGTAATTATTTCTGACTGCGATAGAGTGCTCTAATCTTAAAATTAATGGTACGAGTGAGTACGGTAAGGTGACTGGGTTCTATTCTATTTCTGAATCATTAATATAATGTCTAATTATCATCCTACTGCCTAATTCTTTTCCGTAAAATGTATACTAACGTATTACGTCACCACCATTTACTCTCATCAATGTCTTGAGAAAATAGTAAGGTGACAGATAAAAGAAGAGTAAGTAATTTATATAAAAAAAAAAAATACTCGCCTAAGTGCTAAGATTATAACGGAAGACATATAACGATCATGGTTCTAATACTACTCGAACATGAATAGTATAAGTGAGAGTAAAATAAATCAGTAACGCAAGTCGAAAAGGAAAGCCCCCTCTACTTTGATATCACTTTATATAATGATTATGAGAGAATAATCGTTCGCCAACAGATAAATATATTCTATCCGGTGAATATAAGGTGAGTACTTTTCAATATAGACAGTACACTAGATACTCACTCTACGGTGTATTACTCGTATATCAATGCAGGTAGTACACCTTTTGTGTGCATAAATAAGCTCACTAAAAACTCATTACCACAACTTCACATATAAGTTCCCACCTATACATACATCCAGTTATGTCATACCTTTCTATCGCTATTTATCCTAAAACTCACATATTTATTATGCTCCTTCAGGCATTCTACTTTAACTGTACTTAAATACCAAATTTTCCTTCGGAAACCCAGCGGTCGATATATAATTCTCACATGACATCACTACTATACACTACTTATAATATTCTCTTACCGACCGTACTTGATGATCATATTATTCCATTCCTTTCCACTATTAGACCTAAAACCACTCAAGTGTACTCTCGAGATTATTATCCTACTACTTTATACCGCTATATATATACACATTTCTTATTCCACCCACCACAAACTCTAAGCAAGACACCCTCCACCCTCTACCTCATTTATTATTAATATTTTACTCTCTCACGACATATAAACAGCGCCTTCCGAAATAGGTAATCGTGGACCACTATGTATATACTATATTGAAACTATACATTTAATTTACCAGACCATTAGAGTTCTAACACCATTATACTATATAAACTTAATATATATATGTAGTAATCTAAAGATACTTCCTCTCGCTCAAAAAACTCTTGTGAGTGACTAGCAAAACTGTACTGTTATAATATCTTAATTGTTACCTTGATCATAAGTCCACAAGGTAATTTAATTGCACCAGCCCACCTTTCCTACCAATCAACAACATTTCCTACTACATCTGTCAAATCATCCGTTCAGGTCCCATTTATTACAATCAACATAAAAAATTTACCTAACCTAGAATAATTTACCAAACTCTATTATACTTATTCCAGTGAGTTGTTCACCTTATCTAACAAGACTTCACACCCCGTACGGTACTCTCCCACTCACTACACATAAACTTATATATCTATACTATCTAACATTTTACTTTATCAAAACCTCAATGGCCTTTTACACACCACTTGCACAATATCACCCATATATCTATCAAATCTATCTCTAAAAACTCTCTTCAGATTCATAACACAAAACCAAATCGACGTCGACCGAAGAATATATTAACATAAATACGATATCCGCTCCTTGCCTTCTTCTATTTTCCCATCAAGATTTGAACAGTTACCTCCTGTCCGTCTAAAATCCTAATTGTAATATACTTTTCATAACTCCATCCATATACAAAATTAAATAACCAATGAAAGGCAAATAACACCTCTCTATACACCGCCCTACTCCATATCAATATATTATAATACCAATCATCTTATTCAACTCCTAATAGTTTCATTATCACAACCTACGTTAATGGTTAGACTAAGTCTAGTTCATATTACTACTTTTAATTGATTTTCATTCAGGAAGATCTTATCTTATTGTTTATAAGTTGATCAATATCATTGATAATTATAGTCTCAGTCATGCTGATTAATCCTAATTAATCCTAGTGACATTACAGTACCTTAATGCAATATTCCATTAAATAACTTATATACCTAAAAAATTTAATTCTTATTTCATTCTCCATAATTTATTCAATCATAATTTAATTAGTTACTGAAATTTAACTTAACTTAACTTTACCTTACTACCACTTTACTATAATTGTCACACTTTAGTTTCATTATAATAACTAATATCAATCACCTGCTTCTAGTTATACTCGGCCCCACTATTCTTTCAACAATAAATATCCATCATAATAAAATCTTCCCTTATGGTACATCATACACTATACAAAAATAACTTTCCTCTGAGACCAATCATTTCATGCAAAAGTGATAATTTTTCGAAACTTAGCAATAGCTTGCTAGTTTCTTGTCATCATTGATTAGTACTGTATCAAACTATACCCTTCCCTTAAAATCCGCTTTTGTATACAACACCTTCAAATCCTTTATCAATTCACATAATTCTTCGTGGTACCATTCTTAAGCATATCACTTAGTAATTCCATTTCTATGCCTGTACTAAAAATTACTATTCATTCAACCTCATCCCACAAAGAATATACCTTATTATATTTCTATGCACACCTATCAAAGAGCGCGCAGCGATAGGCAGTGCGACTATACCTCATTTCATTATTCTCGGTGTTATGCATCTTTTTAAAAATCTTTCCAAAACATTAATATTTATTAATATATTAATATAAATGTCCAAAATATAGATATATATATATATAACATATTTAATATTTTCGAATAGTTTTATAACTAAACCGTTGACTCCAATGAGCAATTCCTTATTTCACGTGATCAATTATGTACAATGTATATTATCCCTATTCTATTGTTGATTCTATAACAGGTTATTCCTCCTAACTGCCATTCTTAAACCTTTATCTACACCGTGTATCTTATTACCCAGATTCCCCTTAGTATAAAGTATTACCTCAATTTCTAATTCCTTCTTATCCAATCTGTTATCGTTATCACCATTTATTATATATATCATATATTAAGTATATATATTATGATATATATATTATTAATATATAATATATATTATATAATATATATATATATAATATATATATATATTATATATATATATATATATAGATATATATATAATATTCATATATATATGATTATATATATTAATATAGGATATTGATATATATTAATATAATAAATATATATTTAATATTAATATAAATATAGTATATTTTGTAAGAATTGAAATAGATATATTAATAATATATTAAGTGGATATATGTGATAGTGTGGTATTATATATATATATATATAAGGTAGGTAGTGAGTGTGATGATAGATGAGTGGTGAGGTGATGATATTTAATTAATATATAATTATATTAATTATTTTAATATTATATTATATATATATAAATATATATATATAGTGAGTAGTGAGTGAGTGAGTGTGGGTGAGTATGTGAGTAGGTGGTATGATATATTAGGCTCTAGAGTATCGAGCGATATTCTCCTTAGTATATAGTATGTGTGGTGTAGTGATGTTGTATATACGATTGTCGAAATGTGCTAGCGCTCTGTATGACGTGTGTATGTGTGTAGTCGTGGATGCGTGAGCTGATGTGTAGGTGAGTAGCGAATGATGGATAAAGACTCGAACTGAATCGATGAGAGCAGTGGTGTAGTGGCGACTTAGTTTGTGTGGATAGCGTGTGTGACGCTGGATTGAGAAGATGTGTCGGATTATTTCACTAGTTTACGTCTCCCGTGTTACCCGTGATACTCGAGATTATAGGTGAGTGGAGATGAGAGCGATCGTGTGTGAGAGAGAGGTAGTTTAATTATATATACTCAATATTAAATATATAATATATATATAATATAATATATAATTATATATATATATATATATTAATATATATATATATATATATATAAATTATTATATGTATTTATAAATATAATAATATATATACCTAGTATAATAATAAAAATACTTATTATGAATGAGTATATATATTAATATATTAAGTATATGTGATTAGAATAATATGATTATGTGCTTAGAGCGATATATTAATATAATATATAATTATGTATTAATCATATTATATATATATTAATATATATTAATTTTAATTAATATATATATTAATTGTGATAAATTTTCGTATAATAAGACCACATACTACATCTCGATTCAATCCATATCTCAAAATAAACTACTAAATATAGCTTATCAAGTGAGGAAAAGGAATACATTGTTATATGTATAAATCTATATATATGAAATACTGTAGTAAAAAAAAATCTATATCTCAAAAACTATCAATAGTCCATACAGCGAAAAATGAATTACATTTGTGGTAGATAATCCTTAGTAATAATTATAGTTAGGTAATAATGTAAAAAAATAAAAATTAAAATAAATAAAATTATAATAATAAAATTATAAATATTGGCTATATTTTATTAGTGAAGTCAGGGTAGATCAACTATAGTTAATATGTGATATGAACATATTATAATATATACTCATAATATATATATATATATATATATATTTATATTAATATTATAAATATATATATAGTATATATATATGGATATATATATATATATATTATATATATATTATATTATATTAATATATATATATTTATATATATATATAGTATATATGTGATAATATATATCATATATATATATAATATAATATTAATATTATATTACAATAATATATATATATATATATATATAATAATATATATAATAATTAAATACTATATATTAAATATTATTAATTATTTGAAGAAAGTGTTAATTACACATAGGTACAATGTTAAGGGTAGCTCCGAGTACCGATCGAGTGAGGATACACATAGGTGAGGGTAGTATTATATCCATAACCCCGTGGGGTAAGTAGCGTGATATAGAACCCCCGACACCCAGTAAATTACCAAAGAGTATAGTCGATGAACGATTCCGAGTACACTTTCCCTCGGATGAAAGGGGAATTAGATTCACTATATCCCCGGTTAGTGTCCTCTCGGAATAGCTCAGAGAGACCCCGATCTCACTGCCTTACGTCTGAGTATAATACATCTCTTATGGAGGTGATTCTTTATTTATAACCCCCATAGTAAAAAAAAATAATATAAAAGGCAAAATTATTAAATATATGGTAAATTGATATTTTTATAACGAGTAACCAAATAAAAGTAGTCACTAAATAGGCTCATCTCAATCATATATAACATATATTAAATTATATTAACAATAATTTTTTATTTATATTTATATTAATATTTTTTTTTACATTTTCCTATCTTAAAATTAACAATTTTACCAGGATTCCAAAAATTGATATATCTTTTTTACGCGTTAGTATATAATAAATGTTCGGTTGTAAGATATATATTTTTTTTTATTATATTTTTTTTAACCTTTTTCCGCCACTAATAATAGGATAACCAGCATTCAGCATAATGTTAATCCTTTTACGCATGTAAATACTTATTTGTATGTATATATGTAAGTAAGATGAACGTGTTCACTAGCTTTAAACCCAATCCACCATATTAATTATACTATATAATTTATAATATAATATATATAAATATATATTATATATATTATATATATATATATATATTATATATATATAGCTTCTTACTATGATTTAAATATACAAGCATTGCTACTTACATATTAAAACTTACATTACATTGAGCATCGTAAATAAGAAGTATATAGTAGTAGGTAGGAAAGATAATAGACACAAATTGTAATAAATTTTAATCTCAGCTACTTTAACACCCCCTATCTATATATATAACCTTAATTAGATGAGATATACTACGTCGCTAAGTCGAGAAAAATATTCTATCCTAGTCTTCACGGGACCGCGATCGAGACCTCATCATCTAATGGCTTAATCTGATCAAATATAGGAAGATTTATAACCCATAGAGTCGTACAAAGTATAATAGAAGATACAAACATAAAAAACCAAAAAACTTCCTCATACTCTATAAAAACTACGCCTCAGGTACTGAGAGAACTTCTGCTATTAGTTGCACTTTATTCTGCTAGGCCTTTGATTCAACTGATCCACTAATCCATCTCTTCCCCATAATTCGAACATATTAACTGATATCTCTCTACAATAATATAATTGATATCTCATCTTAACTATCGGAGCATTGCTCCCAACACAGCGTCACACACGATTCCTACAGCACACATCTCACAGCACTAAAATCCCACATCCGCTTAACCAGAGAGCACCGAGCTTTCATTCCACTTCTTTCACATGAACTACAAACCATTTCATATCTGCACCGTACTTTGACAGGTTTATTCTCCTACTAACCCCCTTTCTACTCACCACCACATTAACTCTCTTATTTACGTCAATCTTCAGTGTTAAATTTCAATTCCTTTTTTCACCACCCTATCATGATCGCCGACTAAGATTGTACATCGTATTGAACACTTTGGATTAAACTTTTTATCTAGTGCCTCTTCATGTTTTCAGGGACCTTATAAGTCTACCTGACGTACATATGATAATTAATGCGATTAAGTAACCATTTGAATCCATCATGAGCTACTCCCAATATGAGCGCCACTCAAACTTAGGTCCCCTATCTCACATTCACCAACAACTAATTTAAATGTTGCAAACCAAAGCCCACCTTTCACTTACCACTTACAATCAAACTTCCTGACTGCACTCGGACATAAATCCGTTTTCTCTATATTGTCTATCCAACATATAATTCCAATTTATTAATAATATTATAATACTCAGATACAATATTACCAGGCTGCTATCACACAATCTATACAAACATTCAACAAAGTAAGGACGTTGTCCATCATCATCATAACACATAACCATTACTACTAATATTCTAACAGTTTTAAATCTAAGTCCAAAAAACACCTTCTCCGTGTTTTACACACCCGTGCCAAATCTCTCTCACAATCCTCTCTATATAATCTCTCTTCTAGTATTTCACCTCACGACAAATCCCTTACTTAAACGTAATTAATAGGAATTCCAGAGAAGCACCCTCACTTCAACTTCATATTAACTCACAATTGAATTCTAACTACCATTTCCATGCCACCCCACATCTCCTTATATTCTATTTACATCAAGCCACCATCCATTATACAAAATAGAGAGATACAATAACCAATGATGACAAAGACATATGCAATCGTGCCTAATATCCAGCACAAATTAAATATTAACCAAATCACACAGGTGAAAATCCCATTTGATTCGCTTACAACACGCGTTCATCTATCGTCCATACATACTTTTGATTTCCATTCATGAATAGAACATTCACCTATATTCATTACGCACAGCCACTAATTAATAATA
>JABUQX010008245.1:0-25000 GCA_015478945.1 Trachelipus rathkii
CACAAGTAGAGTATACCTTTATTAAGTCATGCATGAAAACCACTGCTTGTTAAATAAACACATGTTAACTTCCTAAATTACGTTTCTTATTATTCAAATCTACCCAATTTAGCACTCTAAAAGTAACAGAAATTTTACTCAACATTTCAAAACATGTTGATATAAATCTGAGTACATCTTAAAATTGAGAAAATTTTTACGGGAATATAAGTTGCAGAAGATTTGAAAAAAATAATGACTAACTTTCACTTCAAAAATAGCTATTAAAAACTCAAAAGCAGAAAGTAATAAATATTATATCATTTAGTAGTATTTTTAGTGTTTAAAATTGACGTTTTTAATGAAACTTTTAACTATTTGTTTTATACTACATTTTATTGTGTGTGAAACGTTTTAATAAACAAATTTTAACTTCTAAATTACGGGTTTTCTGTAAATTTTCACATGTACAAATTTAAACTCTTAAAGTAAAGATTTTTCGCTAATTTCGACATTCTGAAATTATTTGGTAAATCTTGAAATTTCGATTGCTCACGGTTTTGTTGGAGCATTTGAAAAATAATGTGTTTTCATTGAAATGCTATTTCAAAAAGCAGAAAGTGAATTTATTATAGTTTTGGTGTCTTAAGTTGACATGTGTTAGTTAACCTCGAAATATTTGTTTTTTATTTGTTTTTATATACCAAATATTTCATTAGTTGTGAAAACCTGTTTTAATAAAAAATTTTAACTTCTAAAATTACGCTTTTTCTTAAATTTTCACATTACAAATTTAGAACTCTTAAAAGTACGATTTTTCCCAAATAAGACAGTTGATAAAGGTAAAGGAACAACAGAGTCCTACTGATAAAGGAACGTGGGACAGGCATTTGAAATAGTGTGGCCATTGAATGCAATTTTCGAAAGCAGTAAAGCGAATTTATTAATAGTTTTAGGTGTCTTAAATTGACGTTTTTTAATGAAATTTCAATATTGGTTTTTATATACCAATTATTTCATTAGTTGTGAAAACCTGTTTTAATAAAAAATTTTACTTATAAACTAACGCTTTTGCTTAAATTTTAGCATTAAACATTATTTTAGATATCTTGAAGTAGATTTGTTGTCTAATTTACATTTGAATTATTTTTGGTAATGTCTTAAAATTGGAGTTTTAACGGGTATTTTCAGGCTTTGAAAATAATGTGTTTCTTGAAATGCAATTTTAAAAGAGCTGAAAAGTGAATTTATTAATAGTTTAGGTGTTTAATTGACGTTTTTTATGAAATTTCAATATTTGTTTTTTTATACGAAAATTTTTCATTAATTGTGAAAACTAGTTTTAATAAAAAGATTTACTTCTAAAATTAGGTTTTCCTTAAATTTTCACATTAAAATTTAGAACGCTTAAAAGAACGATTTTCGTAAATTTCATTTGAAATTATGTTCGGTTAAATCTTAACAATTGAGTTTAACGGTATTTTCAGCATTTTTGAAAAAATAATGTGTTTTTGAAGATGCCTTTAAAAAGCAACGAAAAGAAGACATTGTTTAATTGTTTAGGTGTATTAATTGACGTTTTTTAATGATTAATATTTGTTTTTATTATACGCATATTTCATTAGTTGTAAAAACTGTTTTAATAAAAAATTTTAACTTCTAAAATTACGCTTTTTTCTTAATTTTCCGTTCACAAATTTAAGAATCTTAAAAGTAGAATGTTTTCCTAAATTTCAGACACTTTTGAAGTATTTGGTAATTACAATTGAGTTTTTAACCACAGGTATTTCAGCATTTGAATAAAATAATGTGTTTCATTGAATGCAATTTCAAAAGCTGAAGTGAATTTTATTAATATTTCAGGTGGTCTTAATTGAGTTTTTTAATGAAATTTCACAATTTGTTTTTATATACCAAATATTCCTCATCTAGTTGGTGAAAACTGTTTTAATAAAAAATATTTAACTTCTACAAATTACGCTTTTCTTAAACTGTTTAACATTACAGAATTTAGAATCTTGCAAGAGTAAGATTAATTCCAACACGTACGTACCAAGTTATAGAGCTACAATCTTGCTGCTTTAATAATACAATGTGAAATTCTTGAGGCAGTTATTTTTTTTAACATTGTTTACGATCTAAGTATTGGTTTTGTTGTTTCAACGGCCACATCTCAGATATGACTGGTCGGTTTGCTTAGGAAAGTGTTTATAAGAAAAAAGTATGAAAGAACATTTCGTGCACATATCTAGTTGTACATTTAAATGTTACCAGCTTTTACTAATTAAATTTTCAGCAAAAAAATGGATTATTTTTAAAAAATTTAGTGACCTTATTTAGGTCCATAACCTTATTAAGGTCCATAAATTGAAACGTCTAACATCAAGATATGTGGCTCTCTAATGTTTGGCTTGATATATGATATTAAATTCTAAATAAATTCCCAAATGCCATATGTACAAAGTTTAGAGTTTTTTACAATCTTTTTCTTTATTCAAATTGTTTCCGAAATTTTTTCTCAATTCTTAACTTTTAAAAGACTTAAATTATGTCTTTAAAATGAGGCGGCCTACATGCAGATATGTTGGTCTCTCTGCATGGAGATGGTTTAATAAAAAATGTAAAATAATCCCAACACGTACGTACGAAGTTATAAGAGCTACAATCTTGTTGCTTTAATAAAATTTTCCAAAGAAATGCATTTTTTTTTAACTTTTTACGATTTTAATATTAGTCTAATATTTTTAACGCCCACTCCAGATTTATGCTGGTCTTTCTTGCTTAGGAGAATTGCTTTATAAAGAATATGATAAATAAATCTGCCAACACCGTAGGGTGCAAAGGTAAGGAGTGTAAAATAAAGCGTTCTTTTAATTCAAATTTAAAAAAAAAAAAATTATTTTAAAGACATTTTTGGCGACCTAATTAAGGTGCATAAAATGAAAGGGCTCACATCAAGATATGTTGGCTCTCTTATTTGGGACGTGTTATATGAAATAATTCTAATAAAGGTTACCAAACAGTAGGTAGAAAGTTACAAAAGTTACAATTTTGTTCTATTATTCAAATTTTCCGGAAATGTTTTTCTCAATTCTTAATTTTAAACGACTTAAATATGTCTTTAAAAACCGGGCTACATCCAGATATGTTGGCTCTCTTACGAGTGAGATGCTTTATAAAACAAATGTAGAAATTAAAATTCCTACCACGTATGTACCAAGTTTAAGAGCTACAATCTTGCTGCTTTAATAAAATTTTTCGGAAGAGAATTGCATTATTTTTAACTTTTTATAACGATCTATTATTGGTCTATGTTTTAAACGGCCCACATCCAGATATGCTGTCTTTCTTGGTTAGGAAATGCTTTATAAAAAAATTAGTAGCATAAATCCAAATATCGTTGGTGCACAAGGTAAGAGTGTAAAAATAAGCTTTTAATCGTAAATTTTTCAAAAAAAAAGATCTCCATTGATTTTTTTAAACATTTTAGCGAACCTAATTAATGGTTCATAAACATAAAACGGCCAAGACATAAGATATGTGTGGCTGTCTCTTATTCAAGACTTGCTTTCAGAAATAAAAAATTCTAATAAATTTCAAACCCGGCGTAGGTATCAAGTTACAAGAATTACATTCTTGTTCCTTTATTCAAATTTTTTCTGAAATTTTTTTCTGCAATTCTTAACTTTAAACGACTTAAGTTTATGTATTTAAAAATGAAGGCCTACATCCAGATATGTTGGCTAAATTTAAGCTTTATAAAAACAAAAGGTAAAATTAAATTCCACCACGTACGTAGGATGTTATAAGAGCCAGTGATATTTGGCTTAAAACTATTAGGGAGAATTGCATTATTTTTTACTTTTTTAACGATCTAGATATTGGTCTATGTTTTTAACGGCCACATCCGATATGCTGTCTCTCTTGCTTAGGAAATGCTTTATTAGAAAAACAAATATAAATAAATTCACAAACAGGGTGGGGAGAGAGAATGTGAGAGAGTTAAAATAAAGCTTCTTTGATCAAATTTTCGCAAAAAAAACTCCATATTTTTAAAAACATTTTAGCGACTTAATTAGGTCATAAAATAAAACGGCGCCAGTAAGGTAATGGCTCTCTATTTACTACGTGCTTATGAAATAAAATTCTAAATAAATTCCAAATTTAGCTAGGGAAGAAATGAAGTCTATAGGTTTACAAATAAATTGTTCCTTTATTCAAATTTTCCGAAATTTTTTCTCAATTTTTAACTTTTAAACGACTTAAATTATGTCTTTAAAATTAGCCGGCCTATATCCAGATATGTTGGCTCTCTTACAAGTGAGATGCTTTATAAAACAAAAGTAAAATTAAATTCCCCAAACATGTACGTGACATGTTATAAGGGTAAGATCGTGTGGCCTGCTATTAATAAATAGATAAGTTCCAAACCCTGTAGGTTTAAAGAAGTTAGCAAGAGTTAACAATCTTGGCTCTTTGTTCAACCTTCACCCATGTTATCACTCTCACACTTTTAAACGAGTTAAATTAGGTCTTTAAAATGAACCGGCCTGCATCCAGATATGTTGGCTCTTTTACATGGAAGACGCTTTATAAAACAAAAGTAAAATTAAATTCCCAAACCACGTACGTACCAAGTTATAAGAGCTACAATCTTGCTACTTTAATAAAATTTTCCGAAACAATAGCATTATTTTTTAACTTTTTAACGACCTAATATTGGTCTATGTTTTTAAACAGGCTACATCCAGATATGCTGCCTCTCTTGCTTAGGAAATGCTTTATAAAAAACAAATATAAATAAATTCCCAAACCCCGTAGGTGCAAAGGTAAAAGAGTTAAAATAAAGCTTCTTTAATCAAATTTTCCAAAAAAAAACTCCATTATTTTTAAAACATTTTAGCGACCTAATTAAGGTCCATAAAATGAAACGGCCCACATCAAGGTAAGTTGGCTCTCTTATTTACTACATGCTATATGTATAAAATTCTAAAGTAAATTCTAAAACCCAGTAGATACTAGGTAAGAATTACGATCTTGTTCCTTTATTCAAATTTTCCGAAATTTTTTCTCAATTCTTAACTTTTAAACGAATTAAAATATGTCTTTAAATTAGCCGGCCTATATCCAGATATGTTGGCTTTCTTACAAGTGAGATGCGTTATAAAACAAAAGTAAAATTAATTTCCAACAACGTATGTACATGTATAAGTTATGAATCATGCTGCTTTTTAGTAAATTTTCGAAAGACTGCATTATTTTTTAACTTTTTAATGATCTAATATTGGTCTATGTTTTAAGCGGGCCACACCAGAGTATGCTGTCTCCTTGCTTAGGAAATACTTTATAAAAATTAAATAAATTCCCAAAGAGTTAAAAAAAGCTTCTATAATCAAATTTTTCAAAAAAAAAAAAAATCCATTATTTTTAAAACTTTTTGGCGACCCTATTATGGTCATGCAAAATTTAACGGCGCCACATAGATATGGTTGTCATCTTATTCAAGGACTTGCTTTATGAGAAAAAATTTCTAGAATAATTCCCAAACCGTAGGTATTCAGGTTAGAAGATATTACATCTTGTTCTTTATTCAATTTTTCCGGAAATTTTTTGTCATTTCTTAACTTTTAAAAACGATTAAGTTTATGTCTTTAAAATGAGCCGCCCTACCTAGTTATGTTGGCTCTCTTACATGGGAAATGCTTTTATAGAAACAAAAGTAAGATCAAATTCCCAAAACCAGTACGTACAAGTTATCAGAGCTACAATCTGCTTTCTGCTTTAATAAAATTGTCTCAGAAAGAATTGCATTATTTTATTAATTTTCTAACGATCTAAATATCGTTTTCTATGTTTTTAAACACGACCCACAGCCGCAGATATGCTGTCACTCTTGCGTAGGAAATGCTTTATAAAAGAAAACAAATATTATTTAGCAAACCCCGTAAGTGCAAGAATTAAAATAAAGGATCTTTAATCAAGTTTTCCAAAAAAAACTGCATTAATTTTTAAAAATATTTTGTAGCGCCTAATTAAGGTTAAAAATTTAAACGTCCCAACAATCATGATACGTTTGGCTCTCTTAATTTATGAGTGCTTTTGATATAAATTCTAATAAATTCCCAAAATCCGTAGGTACAAAGTTATAAGTTTTACAATCTTTTTCCTTTATTCAATTTTCCGAATTTTTTTTCGTTCATGTCTTATTTTTAACGACTTAATCTATGTATTTAAATTAGCGTTGCTATAAGTCCGAGATATGTTTCGGCTCTCTTACAAAGGAGATGCTTTATAAACAAATTAAATTAAATTCCAAACCACGTCGTACAAGTTATAGAGAGGCTACATGCTTGCTGACTTTAGATAAAATTTTCGGCGAAAGAGATTGCATTATTTTTTAACTTTGTAACGCGATCTAATATGGGTCTATGTTTTTCAACGGCGCCACCTCAGCTATGCCTGTCTCTCTTGCTTAAGGAAATGCTTTTAAAAAACATATGGATTAATTCGGCAAACCCGTAGGGTGCAAAGGTAAAACAGTTAAAATAAAGCTTCTTTTAATCAAATTTTTCAAAACAAAAAATCTCCATTATTTTTAAAACAATTTAGCGACGCTAATTATGGTCATAATTAAAACGGCCCAACTCTAGATATTTGGCTTTCTATTCAGGACTTTGCTTTTGAAGAGAAATTCTAAATAAATTCCCAAACGCCGTAGGTATCAAGTTACAAGAATAGCAACCTTGTTCTTTAAGTTTCAAATTTTCCGAAAGATTTTTTCTTAATTGTAGAACTTTATAGATTAAATTATGTCTTTTTAAAATGAGCCGGCCTACATTTAGATATGTTGGGTCTCTTACATGGGAGATGCTTTTTAAAACAAGAAGTAAAGTTAGAATTCCAAACCAGGTTGTAGCAAGTTTAGAGCACAATCTTTGCTGCTTTATAAAATTTTCGAAAGAAATGCATTATTTTTTTAACTTTTTACTGATCCTAATGTTGGTCTAGGTTTTTAAACGGACCACATCCAGATATGCTGTCTCTCTTGCTGTCTCTTATATAGGACTTGCTTTATGAAATAAAATTCTAAATAAATTCCCAAACCCCGTAGGTATTAGTTAGAAGAATTACAATCCTGTTCCTTTATTTTATTTTACAGATTTTTTTTCTGAATTTTAAGCTTTTAAACGAGCTTAATTATGTCTTTAAAAGTGACGGCTACATCAGATATGTTTGGCTCTCTTACATGGGAGATGCTTTATAAAACATAAGTAAAATTAAATTCCCATAATTAGGTCGCTAAAATGTTTTAAAAATAATGGATTTTTTTTTTGAAAAAATAATTAAAGAAGCTTTATTTTAACTCTTTTACCTTTGCACCAACGGGGTTTGGGAATTTAATTATATTGTTTTTTAATAAAGCGATTTCCAAAAGCAAGAGAGACAGCCTATCTGGATGTGGGCCGTTTAAAAACATAGACCAACATAGATCGTTAAAAAGTTAAAAAATAATGCATTTCTTTCGGAAAAATTATTAAAGCAGAAAGATTGTAGCTCTTATAAATTGGTACGTACGTGGTTTGGGAATTTATTTTACATTTTGTTTTACTAAAGTGCATCTAGCATGTAAGAGAGTCAAATATTCTGATGTAGGTCGGCTCATTTTAGAAGACATAATTTAAGTCGTTTAAAGTTAAGAATTGGAGAAAAAATTTTTTTTTTTTCCGGAAATTTTTGGAATAAAGGAAAAGATTGTAATATTATAAATTTGTAAAGTTTTGGGAATTTATTTTGAATTTTATATCATATAGTACGTTAATAAGAGGAGCACATATGTTGATGTTGGCGTTTCATTTATGGACTTATATAGGTGTAAATTTATTTTTAAAGTAATAGAGTTTTTTTTGGAAAATTTATTAAGAGTTTTATTTTAACTCTTTACCTTTGCACCTACGGGTTTGGGAATTTATTTATATTTTGTTTTTTATAAAGCATTTCTAAGCAAGAGAGACAGTATATTGGAATGTGGACCGTTTAAAACATAACCGCAAGTATTGTAAACTCATTTTAAGATTACCAATAATTCAAATGTTTGATTTAGGAAAATCGTACTTTTAAGAGATTCTAAATTTGTAATGTGAAAATTTAAAGAAAAAAGCAAAACGGTAATTTTAGAAGTTAAATTTTTTTTAAAACAAGGTTTTCAAACTAATGAAATATTAGGGGTATAAAAAGCAAATATTGAAATTTTCATTAAAAAGTCAGATTTAAGACATAAAACTAATTTAATAATTCACATTTTGCTTTAGAAATTGCATTTCAATGAAAGCACATTATTTTTTCAAATGCTGAAATAACCGTTAAAAACTCATTTTAAGATTTACCAAATAATTGTTCAAATGTTGAAATTTAAGGAAAAATCGTACTTTTTAAGAGTTCTAAATTTTGCAATGTGAAAATTTAGAAAAGCGGAATTATAGAAGTTAGTCATTTTTTATTAAACAGGTTTTCACAACTAAGTGAAATATTTGGTATATAAACACGAATATTGAAATTGTATTAAAACGTCAATTTAAGACACGTTAAATATTAATAAATTCTTTTTTCTGCTTTTTGAAATTGCATTTCAATGAAACACATTATTTTTTCAAATGCTGAAAATACCTTTAAAAACTCAATTTTAAGATTCACCACTAGCTATTCGCAAAATGTTGAACTGTTAGAAAAATCTGTACTTTATCTAAGAGTTGTAAATTTGTAATGGTGAAAATTTAAGAAAAAGCGTAATTTTAGAAGTTAAAATTTTTTTAAAACAGGTTTTCACACTAATGAACTATTTGGCTATATAAAAAAATTTTGATTGAAATTTCATTAGCAATACGTCAATTTAAGACACTAACCTTATAAAAAAATTCACTTTTGCAGGCTTTTTGGAATTGCTTTAAATGTAGACCATTACTTTTTCAATGCTGAAAATCACCGTTAAAAAAATCATTTAAAGGATTACAAATTAATTATTCAAAGGGGGGGTGTGTGAAGATTAGGAAAAATCGGGTATTTTTTTAAGATATTCTAGAATTTTGTAATGTGAAATTTACAAGAAAAAGCGTAATTTTAGAAGGTTAATTTTTTTCTTATAAAACAGGTTTTGACAACTAATGAATATATTTGGTATATAAACACATATTGAATTTCATTTAAAATCTTCAATTTAGACACTAACTATTAAAAAATTCACTGTTTCTGCTTTTGTGAAATTGGCATTTCAAGGAAACTACATTATTTTTTCGAAAATGCTGAAAACCGTTAAAAACTCAATTTTAAGATTTAACAAATAATTTCAAATGTTGAAATTTAGGAAAAATCGTACTTTTAAGAGTTCTAAATTTGTAATGTGAACTTCTAAAATTACGCGGTAATTTAGAAGGTTAACAATTTGTTTATTAAAACGGTTTTCACAACTAATGGAATTTTGTAGTATAAACAAGATTGAAATTTCAATTAAAACAAAACGTCAATTTGAAGACACTAAACTATTAATAAATTCACTTTTCTGCTTTTTGAAATTGCATTTCAATGAAACACATTATTTTTTCAAATGCTGAAAATACCGTTAAAAACTCAATTTTAAGATTTACCAAATAATTTCAAATGTTGAAAAGATTTTAGGACTAATTGTAATGTCTTTAAGAGTTCTAAATTTGTAATGTGAAAATTTAAGAAAAAGCGTAATTTTAGAAGTTAAATTTTTTTATTAAAACAGGTTTTCACAACTAATGAAATATTTGGTATATAAAAACAAATATTGAAATTTCATTAAAAAACGTCAATTTAAGACTCTAAAACTATTAATAAATTGTCTCCTTTTACTGCTTTTTGAAATTTTGGCATTTCATGAAACACAGTTGATTTTTTCCAAATGCTGGAAAATACCGTTAAAAAATCAATTTTAAGATTTAGCGCAAAATAATTGCAACTGTTGAAATTATAGGCTAAAATAATACTTTTAAAGAGTTCTAAATTTGTAATGTGAAAATTCAAGAAAAAGCGTAATTTTAGAAGTTAAATTTTTTTATTAAAACAGGTTTTCACAACTAATGAAATATTTGGTATTTAAAAACAAATATTGAAATTTCATTAAAAAACGTCAATTTAAGACACCTAAAACTATTAATAAATTCTCTTTTCTGCTTTTTAAAATTGTATTTTAAAAAAATTATTTTTTTTTAAAAAATGAGAAAACCCTTAAAAAATTAAATTTAAGAAATTTAAAATTTAAATTTAGAAATTTAAGAAAATGTTATTTAAGATTCTAAATTTGTAATGTGGAAAATTTGTTAAAAGCGTATTTTAGAAGTTAAAATTTTTTTAAGATTAAAACAGGTTTTCCAACTAATGAAATATTTGGTAATGTTTAAAATATTGAAGTTTTCATTAATTTTTCGAAATTTAAAGAAACTGAAAATAATTTAATAATTCGCCTTTTCTCTGCTTTTTCAAAATTGATTCGGATGAAGCAGTAACTATTGAAAATGCTGATACCGTTAAACACTCAATTTTAATATACAATAATTAAATGTTGAAATTTGTAAAATTTTTAATTTTTAAAGAGTTCTAAATTTGTAATGCTGAAATTTAGGAAAAAAAGCGTAATTTTTAGAGAGTTAAATTTTTTTATTAAAACACGGTTGTCAAACTAATGAAATTTCTGGTATACTAAAAACAAATATTGGAACATTTCCATTTAATTTCTCGATTCCTCAAATTTAATACAAATGCCGGATCGATCTTAATAAAATTTGGCCATTGTATATTATTCATCGATTTGAAAAGACACAAAATCTGATTTAAATCGAGGCAGTGATTTTGGGTAGTAAATATTTCAAATGTTGGAAAAGGTTATGTATAAGGAAAAATCGTAGCTTCTTAAAGACATTTCTGACCTCATAATTGCAATGTAAAAAATTATAAGAAAAAGTCGTAATTTTAGAAGTTAAACTTTTTTATTTCAAAACGGAATTTTCAGACATTAAATACTAACGGTTTAGGTATATAAAACTAAATTTTGAAATTAATCCAAAATTAAAAATATTGTAAAGACCTAAACAATTTAATACAATTCTCTTGTCTTGCCTTTTTGAATATTCGCTTTCAATGCAAAACATTTTGTTTTGCGTGATGGCTGGAAGCTACCAGCTAACATAGATCTAGTTTTAGCAGCATTCCCCTGAAATATTTTATCAGCTATTTAAAATTAATATGGAAAAATCGTACTTGTTAAATGAGTTCTAAATTCGTATGTGTGTTAAGTAAAAGCGTAATCTCAGAAGTTAATTTTCTTTATTAAAGAAACATGGTGTCTCTCACATACCTATGAAATACCTTTGGTATAGACTAAGATAGCAAATTATCGAAATGACGCTCATTAAAAACGTCTCAATTTAGAGACAACTAAACAACCAAAGTTGAATAAATTTCTGCTTGTGTTCCCCGGTGCTTTTTTGGATATTGCAGTTTCAATTGTAGAACCATTATGATTCCTTTTAAGAATCGCTTGAAAATAATGACGTTAAAAAAAGTTAATTTTTCCAGCAGATTAACCAATCATTTCAAATGTTGATAAATTTAGGAAAAATTCGGTACTTTATATAAGGATGTTCTATTCACACTCTTGTAATTGGTGAAATTTAAGGAAAAAAGCGTAAATTTTTAGAAGTTAAATTTTTTTAATTAAAACAGGATTTTCACAACTAATATAAAAACATTAAGTATATAAAAAACCAAATATTGAAAATTCATTAGAAAACGTCAATTAAAGACACCTAAAACAAATTAATATATTCCCTTTTCTCGTGATCTTTTTTGGAAAGATTGCATTATGTCTCTCGCTGAACAAGCTTCTAAGAATATGCTGAAAAAATGATAGAGCATCGCGTTAATAAACAAATTACAAAAAGAAGGAACTCATTTTAAATTGTGAACAGCATGAAATAGATGTCAAATGTTTGAAGATTTAATGGATAAGAATCGTTAACTTTTAAGAGTTCTAAATTCGTAATGTGAAATTCTAAAAGAGAAAGACATCAAATGATGAAAGTGTTCACAGAATGTTTTTTATAATTATAAACAGGTTTTCAACAACGATAATTAAAATTAACGAGTAAAAGGTAAACAAATAGTTTGAAACATTGTCATTACATAGAACGTCAATTTAGAAGACCACAGGGAAACAGTAAAGATAAATAAATTCATCTTTTATACTGATCTTTAGTTATTATTGAGAAAATTGCATAGTTCAATGTAAAAGGGACATTATTATCTTTCTCCTTGGAGATGAACTTGAGGTTGATTCAGAAAATGACGCGCGAATTTATATTAGTTTCAATGGAGAAAATTTTGGAGTAGAATAAAATCAATTGTATTTTTATTCTCAAATGTTGAAGAATTTTAGAAAGGAAACTTTAGGTACAGTTATATAAGCTTTTAAGAGTGAAAGTTCCTACTAATCTTTGTAATGTGAAATAATTATAAGGGCAATAATCAGTCATTAAGTTAAATTTTTTTTTATTAAATAAAAGGTTACAAAAACTAAAATGAATTTTTGGTGTATATAAAAAAACAAATATTGAAAATTTTCTAATTAAAATTGTCTAATTATATTTGATAGTAAATGAGTCATACGTCTAAATTTAAGATGCACTCTTCTAATAGATTTTTTATTGAAAAATTTGCATTTTACAATGACACTATTACTAATTTTTAATTTATTCAACAATAAAGAAACATAAAGTTTAATAACTGAGTTAAATAATCATTAGTTAGTTATAGCATTGCGATGTATCTGTAAAGTGAGTGTGGAAGTTTATACGAATAGTATTTTATGTCGAGCAGTAACATGTTAGACGAGTATAAAAAACTCAATTTTAGATTTACCAGCAAATAATTTCAAATGTATGAATATTTAGTAAAAAAAATGTACTTTTAAGAGTTTTAAATTTGAAAAAAGTCTAAATATTGAACAAAAAGCCTAAATTTGAAAAAAGTTAAAAATTTTAGATATAATATTAATGTGACAAATAGTTTAGGAATTATTATTGGAGTTTAATACACACAAAATAATTTTCACAATTATACTTAATATAAATGAAAATTTAAGACAACCTAAAACAATTAATTTAAATTCTCTTTTCTGTCTTTTGAAAATATATAATTTCAATGAAAAATCATTATTTTTTATTAAATGCTGAAAAATACCGTTAAAAAATAAAAAACTCAATATTAAAATTTACCAAATATAATATATTGTAATAATGTTAAAATTAGTAGTTAAAATCGTACTTTTAAAGAGTTGAAAAAAAATTGTAATTTTGAAATGATTCAATAAATAACGTAATTTTCGAAATTAAATATTTTTTAATAATTTTAAATCTCATATTTCATAGCAGTTAGAAATCCCCTATGGATTATGATATATATTAAAAAAATATTAAAATATTTATCATTATTAAGCATAATATATATTGGTCAAAATTAATAAGAAATTATGAAAAAAACAATTATAATATAAAATTACTCTTTTTCTGAGCTTTTTGAAATTGCATTTCTAAATCAAACATATTATTTTATATTTATAAATATAAATGCTTTGAATAAAATTACCGAGTTAAATAAACGTATTAAGTCTTTTTGGATTTTAAAAGTCAGTTCGCCATCTAATACAAATATTAATAATTTAGTTTAGGTAGGGATGTGTTTGAAATGTCAATATTGATTCTAATATTATAATCTTATTAATTCTTAAGTGAAATTTAATGAAAATGAATAATCATTTTCAGACTGTGTTACAATTCTTATTTTTAAAAATAAAAAAAATGACAGAGTTTTCCCAACTAAATAAAAATTCTATTTCATATGTAACAAATATTGTAATTTAATTTAACGTCAATGTTTAAAGAACAACTATGGCTAAAATAACCTATTTGTATTAATAATTTCGCTTTTCTATGCTTTTTTATTAGTAAAATTGCAATAGCAGAAAAAATATTAATTTTTGTTTGAGAAAACTGTTGTCATTTATTGGAGAAAAATTGGAAAGATGTAGGATTGAAAACATTAAGAGAAGCAACGCTTCCCTAGTAACCAAAAGTTAATTTAAAAAATATTGAACCTTTTAGATGAGATAAAACTGAATAGTTGGTTTTTTAAATTATGATTTCTTTTTTATTAAATAAATTTTAATATTTTGTCAACTTGATGAAAAAACGGTTAATTTTAAGTTTATATATTGGAGATTCCTTACTCTTATCAGTCACCGTTTCTTCACAAACTATGACGTAATTTGGATCATTATTATAGTAATAATTATATTAAAATCAGAAACTAATACTATATTAAAACAAATTTTGAAATTTCGTAAAAAATAAATTTCAAAATGGTCCTTCAGACAGTTTATGCATTTTATTTACCTATTTATAATATTTTGGAGATCTTTATTCATTCTTTATTGCTTTATTTCTTTACTTCAATGCAAATCACTATATAATTTTCATATATTTAAATAAAACGAAAAAAAATAATAAACCTGTTAAAAAAACTCAATTTTAAATGAAAATATTTTACTTTTGTTTCCCAAATAATTTCAATAATTTGACAAATAATTTTTTAGGAAAATCGTACTTATCTATTCATTGTAAGAAGTTCTATGGGAGGAGGAAATTCGTTAAAACTGTTTGAAAATCAGTAAATAAATAGCTGATGGTTTTTAGAACGTGCTTTTCTTTTTTTTGTATTGAAGAAAAGTAAACAACCATGATAAGAACCATATTTAATTGGTTTATAAAAAAACAATATATTGAAATTATCATACAAATATATAAACGTCAGATTAAAGAACAACTTAAACCTAAAAGCGAATTCATTAAATAATTAAGAAGTTCAATCATTTCTGCTTTTTGAATTGCCATTTCAATGAAACATATATATTTTGGTGGATTTTTAAATGCTGGCGATTATAATGATGTATAATAATCCCTAGAATCAAATATTAGTAGAACTCAATTTTTAAAAGATTCGTACCTTAGATATAAATACAGAAATCACATTGCAAAATGTATATTAACATATTTAGGAAAAATCGTATATTTAAGAGTTTTATAAATTTATTGTATAATTAAAGATGAAAAATTTAACCAGATAGCGTATATTTTTAGAAGTGAATTACTAATTTTGGTATTATTTATTCATTAAAAACCACGGTTTTCCGTACAACTAATGTGAAATATATATAGAGGATTTATAAAGAATATTGGACTAACGTGAGGAGTAGAGTAAAACAGAAGGTTTGGCAGCCCGATATTTTTCTCATTTCAATAATAATCCGGTTTGGATATGCCTCAATATTATAAGAGCTAAACAGAACCTGAAAACTACTTAATTAGGTATAATCTCTTTAGACACATATTGCTGCTGGTATTAATTGTAAAAATTAGTTGCATTGTCAAATATGGATTAAAGCAACTTGAATGGAGTTTATATATAGACAAGTTTCTAGTTAATTCTATTTTTAAACAAATAAGGTATTATAAAATTTCATAAAATATTTTAACAACAAAGATCTGCATTAGAACTTTAAAATATTAAAAATATTAAGGAATAATAATAAAAAGATTTAAGAAGTTCTAAATTTTTATTGGTAATAGTTATTAATAAACATTTCTTATAAGAGTGAAAGGCAGAGTAAATTATATAAAGAAGTTAATAACAAGATTTTTTGTGAAGAGTGTGAGAGGAGGAGGGCGTTTTCAATATATACACTAATACTAATAACGCTAAAAATTAGATATTAATTATGGTAAATGGGAAGATTCTTTAAAAGAGTTGGATGGCGAGTTAACAAAATCTTTGTATAAAGTTTTAATGAGCATTATAAAATTAATACAAAATTTAAGACAAAGACCTTATTAAACGGCGAAAATATTTATATTGAAGCATCAAAATTAAAGACGTTCTGCTCTTTTTTTTAGAAATATCAGGGCATTTAATAACAATGAAACACCTTATAACAATAAATTATTTTAAACATGACTCTATAGAAAATATCCGTTTTAAAAACAAAAATAATTTTTAACATTAAGAATCAATTTTGAGTGAGAGGAGATATTTTTCCACATATTATACTAAACATAATAAATTGTATTGAAACGATTATATAGAAAAATAAACGGTCTATTTATATGAATGTTTAATTTTGTAATCTTACGTGATTAGGAGTTAAGAAAAGTATGGTGAATTCTTTCAGGATAGGTCTTTAAGAATAATTATTTTTTCAATATGTATATTTAATTTAACCAGAGGTTATTTTCACGACTCTCTTGAATCTATGAGGCGAGGAGAATCTCTTTGGGAGTGGAGCGTGAGAGAGGGGTTATATAACGGAGAGTATATGTTTTGGCTCATGTGACAAATTTTATTTACCTATATAAAAATTTTAACGTATATATAAGACACCTAAAAACAATATTAATAAATTTCATCTCATTATTTATTCCTGATATATTGCTCAAACATTGTGCGAGGTTTAACCTTCAATGAACATATTATTATTGATTTTTTTTGTGTTTAAGTTTATGAAAATGCAAGAATAAATCGATGAAGCCATATCTGGTATCATCAGATAGTAAAAAGTACAATATGTGATATTATCATATTTAAATGATATATACATTGAAAAAATGTTTATTCTGGTTTAAATGAGGTTAACGCAGTTATATAAAATATTTTGTGAATTTTTAACAAGTGAAATATAAATAAAAAAATATAAAATATTTATAGTAATATTTATTTATGTAATTTTGTTCCAATTTTTATTTTATTTAAATATATGGGTTTTTTTTTTTATCACACTCAAATATGAAAATTAATATATTTATAGAGTTTAAGTCAAGATTAATACTCCAAATATTTTTTATTTTAGATAAACTATTATATATATTTCTCTATACATCTAGAATTTATTTTACACTTATAATATATTTTAAAGTAGAGGTTATATATGTGGATCAACACCTACGAAACAATTAATATAAAGTATAACTATTATACTCTCAATAATTCTCCAGAATTAAATAATAGTATAGCAGAAAGTTTTTCTTTTTCAAATTGCTGGAAGATAACCCGGTAGTGTTCAAACCAATTTCAAGTTTTATAGTAATAATTATAGATTTTGAAGTTGTGAATCTTTCTCAAATATATTTTATTGTTATAATGGTGTGATGGTTTAAATATATTTCTTACGGCCTTAGATCGAAAATTCAGTTATTATTATCACAGAAGGATTCCTATAAATATATAAAAATAATACAGAGAAAGAGAGAGCCATCGGTACTTTGATGCTAGTAATTGAAAACTAAAACACAGTAATTTTAGAAGTTATAAATTTGTCTTAAATACAGGTTTTTACCTCAAAAAAACTAATTTTTTGAATTAATATTTGGTATATTAATATTTAAAATAACAATATTTTGGAAAATTCTCATTTTAAATAAACGTCTTTATTTACAATTTATTAGAACACGTAAATAATAACTAATAAATTCATTTGATTTTCTGCTTTTGTAAAATTGCATTTCAATGAAACACATTATTTTTTTTATTCCAATGCTTGAATTATATTATTTCGTTGCCAAAATACATTGCAAATATTATAAATAAACTTTAACTAAAATTAAAACAAAACTATATAAATTATCAAAATATTGATATTTTAGAAGAACTCGAAACTATTTAAAAAAGAGACCTTATAGTGTTCCTAGTATTAGGGTTTGTAGGGTGTCAAATATTTGAGTAGCGCAAAAGCGTAGAGTTTAATCTAAGACCAAGTTCATAATATTCTATTTTATAATTAATGGAGAATAAGAATCATGATTACATATCACCTAAAACTTTTTCCTGGCAATCGTACGAGTTTAACCTGGTCACAAAAAATTTTAAATTTACTTAGAGAAAAAAACTAAAAACATATTTTGGTAATCTTTGCATTATAAAAAACAATAATAGTAATTTATACGACGCTGGAATAAAAAAATTACAGATCTGCATTATAACATTCAATAAAGCATTTCAATATATTATACACTGTAGAGTTAAACAGAGAATATAAAAATAAATTGAAGTAATTCCAAATTTAAAAAATATACTTGTCACTCTTTATTTTTCCAGTGCTCTCTTGGTTCAGGATTATAAGCAAGAGTACAAAGCGTGTGCTCGAATAGTACTAACCAAGAAAAAAAACTAAACAATATTTTGAATCACTACTATTAATATTATTACTACAAATATTATTATATACAAAAACTAAATGCTATGACAGGAAAAGGAAATATATAGAAATAATAATAACTTAGCAGCCTGAACAAATTAATTTTCCAAGAGTCATTGTATAAACAGAACCAAAATTTGGTTTTAAAAGAATTAGAAGCTGCAACGAACCAATTTCAAAACTGTTTACACAAAAATGGGGAAAAATGCCTATAATAGTAAATTATTTATAAAGTAACAAATCGTATGCTTTTTCTAGGGCAAGATTTTATTTAACTTACTACTATAAATTTTCTGTACAATGTTGAAAGATATATTTGAAAACGTCGATGCAAAAAAGCTGTGAATATATATAACACAATACATAAGAGAACATGTATGTTTAAGGGAGAATTTTAAAATTAAAATTAAGATAATAAAGCGATAATCACAATATAATAAGAAAAAATATTATGGGTATTATAAAAATTAAAAATAATATATTTGGATTTTTCAATTTAAATACTTATCATTCTTAATCGGTGTAGTTATGCAATTGTAAAGTTCGAGCAAAAACCATTAAAAACAATTAATAAATCTTCTTTTCTTCTTTACTTCTTTGTCAATGTATTTAATATATTAGCACCTCATAAATGAAACATCCATTATCTATTTTCCTAAATTGCCTTGGAAATTATCTACAACCCGACCGCCCGGTTAAATTACTTTTTCATTGGGTGGAGGGCGTAGATACGGCGAAGATTAGTATGAAAAATTGTTAGTTATATCAAGATGTTTTGTAGAAGTATTGTTATAGGAAAGAAAGTTCGTGTCTACTTCTTATTCTTTAGGAGTCCTAATATTACATAATTATTACGAATAATATATGTTAGTATATTCAATTGCTATCAACGTAAAAGCAGTAAATATTTATAAGCAAAGTTCAAGTAAATTTATTCATTATAATCCAGTGTAAAGAGAGAGAGAGGAGGTGGTATTCACAGCAAGAAGGAAGGAGAGAATAGATAGAAGGCTAATGGATGTTGTGGAGTAAAAAAGACACTCAGATCTCTAAAAACTAAACAAAATCAATATTATGAATATATCATCATCTTGGATCACATTTGGAAAAAAGGAGGTGGAGGATTTCACATATTTGTGAATATAGGTATAAATTAGTATAAGCAATAAATGAAAATAATAGGTGAAAGATTGGAATAAGATACTCAATTCGCACACTGTATGAAACACGGTTATTTCTGATAATAATCGGAAAATTAGAGTTGCGACATCGTCATTCATGACACTCAAAACATTAATTATAATTATATATTTTTATATATCATAATTTGTCTTAATTTCACGAACAAAATTATAATTATCATTAAAACATATTGTAACAACTCATTGTACTAACTAACCATTTTTAGAGAGCAATTTACCTTAAATAAAATAGGTAATACTTCAAGTGGTGATAAATATTAGTCCGAATATATTTAATCCGAGTTGTGGAACTAGTGTTAAGAGTGGTTTCTAATTGCACCACTTGAATAAAACATATGTGTAAAATTGGTTAAGTAGTAAAAAAAATTAAGCGTAATTTTTAGGAGAAGTTAACTTAAGCAGATATCATTTTCTTTTCAGAGAGTGAAAGCAGCGATTTTCACAGTAAAACTATAATCAAGGAACAACTAGGAATTATGTAATATCCTACACTTTAAAAACGCACAAAAATATGTGGCAGATATTTTTCTACTCCTTATATATAACTGAGAGAGAGTGTGAAAGGGTCACAAGTATAGAGTACTCAAAAATCTATAACGACTGATTTATATATAATGAGAGAGCTTGCGCATTGTGCTTTCTGACCCTTTTATGAATAATATTGAGAAGAGATTTTTCATAGAATACAATACTATATATATATATATTTTTATATTTTCAAATGCTTGAGATAATAATAAACCCGGGTATATAAAATAAATTCTAAATTTTATTAAGAATAGTTTTAACGCGCTTATATAGAAAGGTTATAATATAAAATATATGTCAATAAATAAATCTTGATGATCGAGATTGAGAAAAATCTATGTATTATATGTATAAATCTATGTTGGAGTAAATTTTTTGTAATTACTCACGGGGTTGAATTTATAAATTAATAAAAGATCAAAATGCGAGTATAAGGAGGGAATGTTAATAACAAGGGGGAGTAGAAAGTTTTTTATCAAATATAAAATATATTATAAACAGTGTTGAATATTATGTATAAAAAATGTGGAGGTAATTATATTTATGGGATATATTATAAAAACACAACATCAAATTTATTTTAGAAAATTTATTATTAATAATACAGTTGAGTAATTAAAAAGACACCTATAAAAATCAACACTCTAATTATATAAAATACGTCTTGGTTCTCTGACCTTTAATATAGCTTTGACCAGTATTCCAGCTGATGTACCCAAAATTAATATATTACTAATTTAGTGTATTTAATAAATTTTTTTCATCTGGCATACGTATATTATTGTGATACACAGTATAGTAGTGATTTTAAAAAACTAAAAATTTTAATTAAAGATTTAATACCAACGTATAAATTAAATTTTCGAGAGTGTTAAACGCTACAGGTAGATAGAGGGAAAATACAATACGTAATCACTTTTAATACAAGATAGATCTATATAATTTTGTAAATTATATGATGAAATTTGGACACACAGTAGAGTATTAGTTAACGTAAAGTATATATAATTTTTTTATTTAAACAGGTTTTTCTAATATATATATATATACTAGTACTAATGAATTCAATTTGGTATATATTTAAAGGGTTAGTAAAATTAGTCAATTAATTAATAGAACTGGATTATGAGAATTTTTTAATAAACATCTTGCAGTTTAAAATATAGAAATATAGAAGATTAATTGAAGATCATTCACATATTATTTTTTGATAATTTGCTTTTCAAATGAATACAAAAAATTTAATGTTATAACAGTGGTTATATTGTTCTTTCAATAGATGCTTCTTTGAAAAATATATAATAGCATCGTATAATAAAAATTAGGATAATATATATATAGGTAATTTTTAATTTATATATGTAATGTTATAAGGAAATACTAATGAAAAAAAATTAACGAAAACTAATAAGTGAAAATAGAAGTTGAAGATGCAATTTAGAAAGAAATAATCATGTACTATTTTAAAGGGAGAGTGTACTATCTATAATTATGTAATAAGATAGAAACTTTATAAATAGTACAAAGAAGGCGTAAATCCTAGATATTTATAATTTTATTTTGGTATATTAAAAAACAAGGTTGTTTCTATTCAATCCACTAATCCAAAGTTTATTAATTAATAACAAAAGTGTCATATTAATAGTAAAAACTAAATATTTATAGAAATTTCAAAGATCAAAAACAATTTAAGAAAACACAAAAATACAATTAATATATTCACGATTTTCTGTTTTATTGATTAATATGAGAGCATTTAAATGATAAGAATCACATATATATTTTTAAATGATTGAAATATATCGGAAACTAAAGAGTTCAAATTTTGTAATGTGAAAATTTAAGATTAAAAAGCGTAAATTTTAGATAAAGTTAATAATTTTTTTTATTAAAAACTTAAGGTTTTTCAACATACACTAATGAAATCGCGCATTTGTATATAGTTCAAACAAATATCTGAAATTTTTTATCTCATTAAAAAGATCGTATTAGAAAATCGGCACCCCCTAAATAAACTAGTGAGAGTAAAAGTGGAAGGAAACGTATATGTCTAGATATGCATATTAAAACGATGATATACAACATTATTTTTTTCAAAAATGCTGAAAATACCGTTAAAAAACAATTTTAACCTAACTTAAACCTAAATTAATTTTCAAATGATTGAAGATTTAGGAGAAAATGACATCAAGTACATTTTAAGATAGAAGTTCTATAAAATTATTAATAGTGAAAAATTTATTGCAAATACGTAATTTTAGAAGTTATAAAATTTTTTTATTAAAATTCAGGTTTTCACAACTATATGAAAAATATTTGTATTATAAAAATACTCATAATATAATGAAATTTTAATAAAAACGTATATTTTACGTACAACACATAAAACAATTAATAATTCTCTTTTCTGGGGCTTTCTTTTGAAATTCATTTCATGCAACACATGTCCCTTTTTTCAAATGCTGAAAATACCGTTAAAAACTCCATATTAAGATTAAAAACAGCTACCATAATTTTCAAATGTTTGCAATATTTTTAAGGAATTCCATCACTTTTTAAAGAGTGGGCTTTATAATTTGTAATGTGTGAAATTTAGGAAAAATCGTGTAATTTTAACGTTGGGAATTTTTTTATTTAAAGCAGGTTTATCAAAACTAAGTGAAACAAGTAATTATGGTATTATTTCATAACTAGGAATAAACCAAAAACAAATTGAAATTACTCATTTAACAAAGGAACGTTCTTTAAAGGACGTCTAAAACTATTAATAAATTCACTTTTTTAGCTTTGAGAGATTCAGCTTTCTTGGAAGAATCACATTAATTACTTTTATTTCATAATTTAAATGCTGAAAATACCGGTTAAAACTCATTTTGTATACGCAAATAGAGGTTTATTTCAAATGTTCGAGAATATAAGCGAGAAAATTCGTACTTTTTAGAGTTTAAATTTGTAATGTGAAATTTAAAGAAAAAAAAGCGTAATTTTAAGAAGTTAAAAATTTTTATTAAAACAGGTTTTAACAACAACTAATAAGAAATAATTTGTTTATTAATAAAAGAAACAAATATTGAAATTTAAGATTTAAAAACGTCCATTCTAAGACACCTAAATAACAATTTAATGATCTCTTTTCTGGCTTTTTGAAATTGCATTGCTAATTAAAACACATTATTTTTTAAAATGCTGAAAATACCTTGTGTTAAAAAGTTTCAATATTTGTCAGCTTTGGTGTAAATAATTTCAAATGATTAAATTTAGGAAAAATCGTACGTTTAAGGAGTTCTAAAATTTGTAATGTGAAATTTTGTAATTTCAAAACATAAAGAAATAAATTTTAAGATAGTTAAAAGACTTTGTTATTAAAACAGGTTTTTCACAACTAGTGTTTAATATTTGGTATAATTTAAAAAACAAAATATTGGAATTCTCACTCTAAATAAACTACATTTGTTCCGATAGACTTCCTAAAAACAAAATTAATAAATTTCTTTTTTTCTGCTAATTTGAAAAATATAGCATTTTGCAATGAAAAAAAAACACATTATTTCTCAAATGATGAAATAAACCGTATAAAAACTCACACTAAAATTTTAAGATTTTAATCATGTATGCTGTCTACATACAAATTTACAAATATTATGCGTTTAGCTATTTAATAAAGAGTTCTAAATATTGTAAAATTTGTGAAAAATTTTAAGAAAAAAAGCATTTTTTAAATGATAAGTTAAAATTTTTTTAAATTTATAATTAACAGAAATAGTCAACAACTAATGATAAATTAATTATTTGGTGGAGTATATAGTTATTTAATTCAGGAAATTTCAATTATAAAATTGTCAATTTAAAGACACCTAAAACTACTAAAATTTAAATTCACTTTTCTGCTTTTTTTGAGAAATAGCATTTCAATGAATACACTTATTTTATTCAAAAATGACTGAACATATTACCGATGTTAAAACTGACAATTTATTAAGAATTTACTCAATATAAATATTCAAATGGTTGAAATTTATTATATGAAAAAATCGTCATATTAAGAGTTCTAAATTTGTATCGTGAAAATTTAAGAAAAACTTGATTAGAAATTTTAAAGAAAAGTTAAAATTTTTTATTAAAACATGATTTCAAAACTATTGGCTCGTTATATATATATCAATATTAGAGGGTGCTCCGAGTCGGCGGTTTACAGAGGGGGGGACGAAGGTCCACCCGTCGGTCCACATCGATAAAGTGCCGAGAGACCGGAGATACTCCGTGGATCGACGCGTCGATCTTTTCCTGCCTATCTGTCGTTTAATGCGTTCCCTTGGGATTCTCATAGTTTAAAAGGCATAAACAAATATTACCTCGAATGAAAAAAATAAAAAACAAAGAAGGGAAATATTACTTCAGTTACTTAAAAAATTGACTTATCTCTCATTTACTCGCACTAGCCGGTTATAAACTATTTTCAGTGTTTGTTCATTTATAGAAATTTATCTAAGTAGAAAGAAAACTGGAAATTAACGTCTCATTACTTTGACGTTCTTTTAAACCGACAGTACGCCGTCTTGGCATATAAACAATGATTCCCAGTACTATTCCTTTTCTTTTCCAGTAGAGACATGAGACGCAAATCTACTTGTGTTGGGGAGGATGTTTCGGGCCTTGTACTCGAAGAAAAAAACAAGTAATTAAAGTTGTTGCAAAAAAAAAAAAAAAAACAACGTAATTCACTCTTATTTACCGAGCAAAAGGCAAAAAATCGTCCAGTAGCATGTTTCTATACAATTATTAAAATATTAATAAACTACATTAAATTATACACGGTACGACTTTATCCGTATTGTCGGTTTCTCTTCTGTTCTTCTCTCCCTTCAATAGAATTTCGTCGCAGAAAAAAAATTATCCTTATCAAACAGATTTTCGAATTTGTCATGATTACATTTATTTAATTTCGTACAATTCTCATTTTATGCAGCAATTAAAT
>JABUQX010008245.1:27500-40806 GCA_015478945.1 Trachelipus rathkii
AACCTTTTTTATATTGGTGGCGATTGAGGGGGGAGGGCTTAAGGGATGTAAGATTTCGACCAATGTCCCGCACCCTGGTAAAATAGATGCTTGAAATTGAGGAGTTATTCATTACATATATTCTTGATTTCCTCTTTTCTTGTTTTTTTTTTTCATTTTCGCCTATCATAACAGATCATGCTTGATCCCTAATGGAGTAGAGAGTATAAATAAGTAATAAAAATGATCAAAAAAGTAATCCATAGTAACCCTATCTACATAAGGTTTTACAGGCGAGCACAGACGCAAGCTTTAAATTGAGGGAAATTAAATCCGACAAAAATCACAGAAGATGGAAATGAATTCCACAGGACAGGTGACTGAAAAATGGAAAGCACCTCAGTGAACAAGCCTGTAGTTTCTATTGCCAACAAATAAATTATACACATACACTGCAACCCTTGTGCAACGAAGGACCCATAAGAGCGGTGGCATACTTGTGGTCAGTTCCCTTCAGGAGATGCCATTGCAGTACCTATACAAAAACGACAAGCCCCCATTGATAAAGGGTCAGGTCAGTTAGAAAGTAAGGAAAAGTTTCTAAGCCTTTGGCCTTTGACTCAACCCTATCCAAAGACTGGTGAACCCTGAGCCCCACTCCCCTATATATGAGAGCAATACTCCATCAGAGGATGAAAAAAACCTTTGTACAGTTGGAATAACTGAGAAGGTGAAAAAAATCTCTTAATCTAAACCTAAATCCCAGCTTCTTTGAGGCCAATCTTACAATCGTTCTAATATGAGATTTCCAACACATTTTTTTTGTTTATAGTAAGGATAAGGATGTTTTGTTGCCAACAAGAGAAGCAAGATGACCATTGAAATGGTAGAAAAATTTGGTTTTTTGAAACTGAAATTTGTAGAGGTTGAGTTTTATCGGAGTAGAATTTCACAAATTCTATACGGATTAGCAAAAATAGAATCGAAAAGATTAAGCCTAGAAACAACTCTAGATGTAGAGGATTGAGCAGATTCAAAATGAGTAAAGAAAAGCTATTGTCATCGACATATGAATGGGAAGGATTAGATGAGCTACTGTGAAGATAGCTAATGGAAAAATGATTAAAGTAGGAGTCAAGATATAACTCTTAGAACACAACTATTGTGAGGGAAGGTGGAAGTCCCCTACATACAACAAATGATACGATATGATTTGAAAGAATGCTGGACAAAAGTAAACAAGGAGAAGGAGAAACTTCAAAGGATGGAAGGTTGGAGAGCATTGACACATACCATATCCGGTCAAACGTCTTGATATACCAAGATACATTATACAAGACTACCCCATAGTCCCTAAGGGCAAAATATCTAAAACTGTGAGATAGGATAGTATATTTCCGGTAGACCTCGAGTCATACTGATGATAGGATAGAAGGGACTGGTTACCAGATAATTCAAGAAATGAATACAAGTGAAATCAATAGAGCGATATATAGAAAGTTCAGAACGGGTTTCTTGCTTTGCAATAGGTTGGCCGTTCGTTTCCAATACTGAGGTAAAGTGTGAATGCTGAGTCACAGTGATAATAATTAAAAATTGTTCTACGCCAGCTTAGACTTAAGCTCTCTAAAAATTCGGAAAGGAGTGGTATTCGGGTCTCTTGCCTTCCTAACGTTCATAGATTTCAAGGGTCCATGCACTCGATCAAATGTAATCAAAGGTAAGGTATTGTCTCCTGAGAGGGGAAGGAGTTGGTGGAGGATTGCCGGAGCCGTCTACGGTTGAACTAGAGAAAATAGGTGATTGAGATTATTAGCCTTTTCATTTGGAGAAAACCATCAGAGCAAACAAAAGTGGAAAAGGCAAATATGTAGAAATTGTTAGATATTCGGCAAGAGGTCAAAAAGATCTGTCAATAGCAAAATCAAGAGGTAAGCACACTATTGTATACTGAACGTCCGCTTTGCTTCGAATATTATCCGTTAGCCAATCCAAGTAAAATAGAGATAAGCGAGTTCCTTAGCAGAATGAGAATTTTCCACTCTTTGTGTACACAGTCTCTAGCCTGAATGGCGCGAGAACAAGCATAATCGAAATGTGGATTTTTAGGAGTACGATTAGAAGTAGAAGGAACGGATATGCTCATCCCATCAGCTATTACAGTCCACCACCTTCTCGTCACGAACTAGCACAAAGAAGCGTATCGACACACAAACCATCCATTACCCACCACACAATCACCCATCACAAAACCACTCATCACGCAATCAGCCACAACCTGCCCGGGACGTCGCACATGTGGCGTAAAGGCGCGCCTAGAGTCAATAGCAAGACTTCACTCAAGCATAAGCTTAGTTTGCAAGAACACGCACGGGACCACCCCAATTATCACACTCCGACCGTTCACATTAAAGTGCCGAAGTGCGGTTTTGGGGGGCCAATTTTGGTGGTAGGGCTAGCCTGGGAGGAAAACGAGTTTAAATTTAAAGACTGTGAAGATGCCAACACAAAGAAAAAATAAAGCATGATGGAATGATCAGAGGGACCGCGAATCGTCACGAGGGAGTTATGAGCGGAGTTCCTTCCATCTTGCAAACTAAATCTTTTTCTCCACAAAAGCCATGGTCGATGAGGAATGTTCTCGCTCCATTCAGGAGAAGACATTGCGTATCGGGCATAGGAAAAACTCTCTTCTCTCCTATCACTCTTACTAATTTCCATATCTGCTTCGGAATTCGTGCAGAGCTATTTTCGAGGCATAAGCGCCTTGTCACCATAAAAGAAAGTGCCCAAACACATACTATGTCATCTCCTACTAGAGTAAAAATTATGGCCTCATAAAATGAACGAACAAAAAAAAAAAAATTCATTAAAAAAACAATAAGCGTTTTGTAAAATCTGCCTATTCCTCCACTGTATATCGCATCGGACGGTTCTGTAGCTAACTCTCCTATTGAAAGGCTAATCTCTACGGCCTCCTTTTTTCATCTAATTCTACCCTGGGACGATTCCGGCATCCCTCCTCCTGCTTTTTCTCCTCCTTTCAGATTTCCTATGCCTCTTCCCGCTGATTACGCATGATCGGGTGCATGGCGATTCCTGAGATCTATGAGTTTCAGGAAGGCTAGTGGCCCGGATGGCATTCTCCCCGTGTTTTGAGGGAGTGTGCTCGAGATTGGACCCCTGTCCTCGTCAACTCTTAATGTCTATGCCTTAATACTTAGTACATTTCCTCAGTGCTGGAAGCGCGCATATGTCCAACCAATCCCGAAAAGGGCAGCCGCTCTGATCCTTCCTAACTTTCGTCCTATAGCTCTCACTTGTATTCTATCTAAGATCTTTGAACTCTTCTTAACTCTCTATTTCCTGGTTCATCTGGAGTCTCATTTCCATTTTTCAAGATCATCGATATGGCTTTCGACGCTCGAGGTCAACTGCTGACATACTATCATATCTTAGGAAGAAAAGGCATTTATCCTTTTGGGACTATGAGGGAGTCTTGTGTGGTGACTCTTAACATATCCAAGGCCGTTTGATCGAGTATGCATTTGGTCGCTACTCTCTAAGCTCCCTTCCTTTGGGTTTCTCCTTCTCTTTGCTTAACTCCTGTCAAGTTTTCTCTCTGTCGCTCCATATCAGCACTCGTGATGGAGCCTTCTTTCTTCCTCCTTTCCTGTTAATTTGTGTGTTTCCTCAAGGTTCTGTTTTATTCAACATTTATTCTTTCCTATTCATTCAACAGATATTCTTGACTGCTCATCTAACCCGCACCATTCATTATGCCGATTCCTCAAGACTCCACTCATCACTCATTTCAAATCTGCTCCGTCTTTGGAATCTAGAGTTGCCTCTCGTCTCAGCTTTCTGATTCTATTCTTGCCGACCTGGATGGATTTCCCGGTGGGCCGCCACACCTTGTGAAATTCAAACTCTTGAAAATTCAACTACTTTACATTTCCCTCTCACAAAAACACCTCCAATTTTCCTATTTTTTTCGACGCGTTCTAACGTCTCACCTGTTGACAACATAAACATTCTTGTCTGAACATAAAACAAAAGATTATCTTGGAAACCTCATATCACAACGGTTGCTAAGGTGGCCTCAAAGAACTGGGAGTTCTGTTCAGGATTGCGGGAATTTTATTTCTTCTGCAACAGCTAGAAATAGTAGGAGATGGATTCCGCACACCGCCCTTGACCGACCGACCGACCTTTTTGCCTTGACTGACCTTGACCTTGACCCACCTGCACGTTTTTTGAGCCCAAATTTTTACCTACGTTGACCTTTTTTTCCCCGACCTTTTTTTGGCCGTGACCTTTTTTTCGACCAACCCTTTGTCTTCCCATGGGGTCAATTTTGGCCCACGGGAATATTTTTGGGCAACCCTAAATTTTTTGGCTAACCCTAATTTTTTTGGCAACTTCGAAGAAGGTTTGCGCCAAACGGTGCGTCAGCAACCGTTGCTTTGTACGTACCCCACCCTAATTTTTTCGACCAACCCTTTGGTCTTCCGATGGGTCATTTTTGGCCCACGGTAATTTTTTGTCCTATCCATTTAGGGGCTTAGCCATTTCTTGATGCGTTAACCTTGTTTGACCATGATATTTCGGCCCTTGGACCTGCCAGATATCATGGGTCATTTTTTGCCCCCCCGGTAATTTTTTGGCCTTCCGTTAGGGGCTTAGCCCACCTTTTTGATGTCTTTACCTTAGCCCATGATATTTCGGCCTTGACCTTGCCATATACCATGGGTCAATTTTGGCCCACGCCAATTTTTTGGCCACTCGTGTCCCACCCGTCACATATTTCGTTCCTAACTTGAACGCATGTATGGATCTATCCTAACTTGAACACCTACACACACACCACACACACACACAACACACACACACACACAACACACACACACACACCCGCACTGTTTATACACAATTCACTATGACACTTATACACACATTCACTATGACACTTACATTTACCATAGACACTTACATTTACACTTATACTCACGTACAAACACACTACCATCCCTTTGGTCTTCCATCCGTGGGTCAATTTTGTCCCACGCCAATTTAGGCCTTGTAATTTTTTCGGTTAACCCTTTTGTATTCTACGGTCCTTTTTGATGTCTTTCCCTTTTTTGTCCTTGACCTTTGCTCCAAAGCTGACAGATGACCAATAGGGTCAAATTTGACCCAACTAGGTAATTTTTTGCTACCTCACTACCCTTACAGAGAGCGATCATTCAGCCTCTTTTATGTTTCTAACTTGTTTTAAAGTTGATATTCGGCCTTGACCTTGCCAGATACCATGGGGTCAATTTTAGACCCACCGCAATTTTTGATCCACTCGTGACCCAACCCGTCAACAATTTTGTTGACCTAACTTGAATGTACCTGTATGGATTCTGATCCTAATTGAACACCTACACAAACACACACCACAACACACACACGCACAACACACACTACACACAACACAACACACACACACACACAACAACACTTACACACTTATACACACATTCCCTATGACACTTATATACACACATTCACTATGAACTTACATTTACCCACTAGACACTTACATTTACACCTACACACACACACACCACACCACACACACACAACACACAACACACACACACAACACACACACCACAACACCACTTACACCTTATCACACATTCACTCATGACAGCCATTATACTCACTTATAACAGCTTACATTTTATCCCATAGGACACTTCACCATTATACACTTACACACATTACAAACACACTGCCATTCCCTTTGGTTACTTTCCATGGGTCAATTTTGACCCACGGGATATTTATTTGTCCTTCCTTTAGGGACTTAGCCCTTTTTTGATGTCTATACCTTTGTATGGCCATGATATTTCGGCCTTGACCTTTGCATATATACCATGGGTCAATTTGACCCACGCTAACTTGATACATTTTGATGGTCCCAATCACCGTAAGAAGTATGTAGGGATGTTCTATTAGTGTTCTATGAGTATTAATTGAGTGCCAGGTGAGTGCCAGGTGATGGAGTGCAAGGAGTTGCCAATGAGTGCCAAAATGGAGTGACCAAGTGAGTGCCAAATGGAGTGCCACAAGTGAGTGCCACATAGTGCACCCTGAGTAGTTGCCACTTTTTTCAAGCCTTTTATAGCCTCCCCTGAGCCTGAATAGCCCTAATATGGGTGTTCCCTACCCTAGAGTTATGAAGGGTATGAGGATTCGATTGTGATATATTACAACCAGCTAGGATGCTTGCCTACATGAGATTAGTTCTTTTTCTAATCACTTATAGCACAATATATTATAATATAATAACTACATATATATAATAATATATATAGTGATATATAATATACATATATATATATATATATATATTATATATATAAATATATACTACTAATATACTAACCACTACCTACACCAAAAAAATTACGGTTCCCTAGGAACAAACCAATATCATATATATATATATATATACTATATAAATATATATATATATAATATAATATAACATAATATATATATATATAATCAATATATATATATATATATATATTATATATATATATAATATTACTTGAAAATAAACCGACCCTATACTACTGACACTTATACACACATTCACTATGACACTTATACACCCACTATGAACACTAGGTATTAAGCCGCCTATACAACGCTCCATAGGACAACTACACCTATAAACACCACTATAACACTTCTCAACACCTCACACCCACTACACGAGATTACACTTTACAGATTTACACTCACCACCACTTTATATATTTTGGAGTGCCTTCAACTTGATGCCCAACTTATGATGCCTCAGCATTAATGCCCTCAAACTGTTGATGCTCAACTTTGAAGGTTCCATCTTTGCATGAACTCATCTATTGATGACGTCATCTTTGATACCATCTATATTGCTGATTCATCTTTGATGAAACCATCTTTGATGGCTCATCTCATACCCTACATCAAAAGAACAAGATGATAATAATTAATGTCTTCCCCTACGATCATGAAGCTAACCACCAGAGACAGCGTGCGCCCTCGCGTTGACCAGAGCCATCGAACCAAGCCCGCACCCGCGACAGTGGCGACCCGCCAGAGCGTCCCGAGCACCGACCAGCGCTTCTCCCCAAGCCCGCACGCGTGCGAACCCACACGGCCCGGCAAACTCATCCCGTATAACAATACATAAAAACACACACACAAATCTTCCTTAACACCACCTCCAGGAAAGAATCCTTTGAGCTCACCCAGAACTCAATACCACATTAACGCAGGCGAACTAGATATCACACAATAATTTCGTCTATTAAAGCATAATCCTTACAATGAGACTTTCCTTCTCGTATATCAAAAACTCAAAACATTTTTATATCCAAAGCCAATTTATTTCTTTTTTCTATTCCACCATACAACATATTCGGAAATAGGCAATTCAAACCTTCCTATTCTCGTGTTTTTCCTTGAAAGGATCACAATTTTTCTCCAAAACAAACTTGTAATGAGTAATGAGGAGTCTTCAGAACTCCTTCATACCGCTCAGCTACCAAATTGTACGACAAATTACATATAAAAACATTACACTTAACGAATACCTTAAAGCAAAATCAAGTAAATCAATTAACATGCACGCACACCACGCACAGTATACCCGCGAGCCTACTACTGAACACACATACATCAGCTAGCTGGCGCTGGGACACAGTATTACCTCTAACCACTGCACTTTATACCTCGCAACCCTCTACTACTGGCGCTACATTTACCGCTCAACAACCTCCTCCTCTTTACGCTCGCGGCTACCTCCACCCGTGAACTCACACTAACTACCCGCCACTTGACCGATACCAGGCCTCAGAGCTGAGCACTCAGTCAACCACACATCATTGAATGCATTAACATAATAATCTCTATCTGACCAACTTTCATTCATCTTGAGGACGGCACAACCAATTATTCATTATTATTATTATATATTATTATTTGATTATTATTAATTATTATTATATTATGTATTATTATTATTATTATTATTATATTATTCTTATCTTATTAATCATTATTCTATTATTGAAGCTCAATTATTCTTAGTCATCTTTTTTTCTTTATTATAATATTCTTCTTATTATTATTTCTTTTATTCTTATTAATTTTTATTCTTATTATTATATTCTTATTCTTATATATTCTTATTTTTATTATTCTTATAATTCTTATTCTTATTTATACAGTATTATTCTTATTCTTATTTTTATTATTCTTATAATTCTTATTCTTATTATTCATATTATTCTTATTCTTATTATTCTTATTCTTATTATCCTTTTTCTTATTATTATTATTCTTATTATTCTTATTTTTTTCTTATTCTTATTATTCTAGTATTGTTTTATTCTTAATTATTGTTTATACTTAATTATTCGTTATGTTATTTTTATTAATTCTGTATTCTTGTTTATCTTATTTGCTATTCTTATTATCTCTTATTCTTATTTTCTTATTCTTTATTGTTATTCTTATTCTTATTATTACTTATTGTATATTCTTATATATTCTTATTTCTTATTATTCTTAATTGTTATCTTTTTATTCTTATTCTTCAATTATTCTATTGTTATTCTTATAATTCGTTATTCTTATTACTTGTTATTTGTTATTCTTATTCTTTAATCTCATTATTATTCTTATTATTCTTCATTCTTATTCTTATTCCTATTATTCTTTATTCTTATTCTTATTATCTTATTCTTATTATTCTTATTTTTTATTATTCTTATTATTCTTATTGATTATTTTCCTTATTATTCTATATTTTTATTCTTATTGTTATTCATTATTATTTCTTATTGTTATTTTATTCAGTGAAATATTCCTATGTATACATGTTATTCTTATTATTCTTATTGTTATTTCTATATTATCTTATTCTTAATCATATTCTTCTTATTTCCTATTATTATTATCCTTCGTCATTATTATCTTATCCTATTATTCTCGACGGATTATTATTGTTCCTTATTCATTCATTATTATTCCTTATTATTCCTTATGTTCTTATTATTCTTGTTGTTTTCTTTCTTATTTTATCTTATGGGAATTATCATCTAGTATTCACATACTGAATCTTCTGATTCTTAATCTTATTATATTGCATCCATCTGGGCGACTTTGTAGCATATAATCTTATCCATTATCCTGTACCACTTTTCTTGGCATTCTCACCTGTTTCTCTATCACTCTACACTTAGTTCTAATCGTAGTGTGATTCATCTTATGCTTATCGTTGGCTATTTTGTTGATTATGTCTTATACTTTATTCTTATTATTGGAATTTTAATTATTCTTATTGTCTACTTTATTAAATGAACAGATATTTTCATTCATATACTTTTGATTCCAGGGTAATTATTAAATATATATTATTCGTATACTTTTGGGGATAATTTGAATTTGGGTTAATATTGTGTAATAATATTATTCTTATTATAGTAACAAATTTTTTTCGAACTAGTCAACAACTATTCTTCTATTTATGTATATTTTTATTTCAATTCTTATTCCAACAATATTTCTATATTCCTATTATCCTACTCTACTTGACACCAAGCGGAAGCACGCCTCACATACATGATTCACTATTCATCCTAATTCATTCTATACTTCTATTGTTGTTCTTATTATTCTTATTACTCATTCTTATTATTTTTATTCCTATACCATAATTCCAAAAAAGTCTTACCAACATTTATTCCCTTATTATTCTTATTCTTATTGTTTTCTATTATTCTTATTCTTATATATTCTTATTCCTATTATTCTAATCTTAATTCTTATTCTTATTATTCTTATCATCTTATTTATTTCTTATTCTTATTTATTCTTATTCTTAATTATTCTTATATATTATAAATCCGCTATAGTTATTTCTTTTTAATTATTCTAATTTTGTATTATTTTTTTTTATTCGTCTTCTTCTTCTTCTTCTGTTCTTCTTCCTTCTTCTTCTCTTCTTTCTCTTCTTCTTCTTCTTCTTCTTGCTTCTTCTTCTCTCTTCTTCTTCCTTTTTTCTTGACTTCTTCTTATTCCTTATTCTTCTTATTCATTCTTTATTCTTCCTTCTTCTTCTTCTTCTTCTTCTTCTTCTTACTTCTTCTATCTTCTCTCTTCTTCTTCTTCTTCTTCTTCTTCATTCTTCTTCTTCTTCTCTTCTTATTCTCTTTTCTTATTATTATATATTATTATATGTTATTATTATTATTTTATATTATTATGTATTAATACTATTATTATTTAGTATTATTATTATTATTATTATTATTATTACTTATTATTATTATTATTATCTATATTATTAAATTTATTATTATAATATTATCATTATTACACAGTTTTATTAGTAAAACATATATATCCCAATCACCAAAAAACGGCTCTAGAAGTATCAAACAACTAACCGCACCCACACACGGAAACAGCTAATATTACCTCTATATATAAATAAAACAACACCTTCATATATATATAGTATATATACTGATATCATATATATACCCCAATACCCATATATACTAATATATACTGAATAACTATACCCTAGATTACCTAACCTCAAAATATAGATAACCTCATAGGAAGGCAAAACATCAATAACAACTACATACACCCCAGTGCACCACCAAGCGACAAACACTATAATATATATAGTAGATATATATATATATATATATATAGCTATATATATATATATATTATAATATATATATATATATACATACTATCCTCCCATAATATTATATATAATACAATAAGTCCAAGCGTAGCAAGAGAAAAAGACCTAATTTTTTGTTACTACCGAGGACTGCAGACGAGGGTAGAGGCGGTATCGGCGATGCGGCTGGAAATGACCACAAGTAAATAGTCGAGTAGGTGCGAGGACGCGCAGAGCGGCTAAAATAATGATGGTCTATAGAAGCATGAGCGCTATGGACCATCACATGTATGTTGTGATCATAAATGATTCACTATACTTCTCGTCTGTTGCGGTAATGCTAGGTGATATCGTACTGATGTGATATGTGTAATATGTCGTGTTCATTCGGTAAAAAGATCCTCTGTTTATTGAAAGATAAAACTTCGCCCAAATTAGCCTGAAAAGTTATCCAAGGCACTTCGAGATAGGCAGCAATTCCAAAAAACGAGAGTATGTAGAAATCCTCTGCGCCATAACAACGTTATGAACAAGACAAAACAATCGATAAATCGGAACATAACGGAGAATATGTCAGTATAAAATAGATCTTCTTTGCGAGATACCACTCCCTATTAATCTTATCTCACAGGCACCTAGATTGTCTGTTAGGTTTCTCAAGTTAAGCCCCCCACGCCAGGCGGAAAGGTTAAAACTTACATGTCGTTTTTACTGCTTTAATAAATCAGTATTAATTAACATCTAATAACCTGGATAGATGTCGTAAATCAGTAAAATCAATATAGAGGTTCACCGTAACACCTAGGGGGATGTAGTATGCTTTTGTATTTTACTTGCTTTACTAGAGTGGGGAAGTTCATGTTATTTACTGACTTTAAAACTCATGTCTTTTTACTGCTTAACTTAATATGATTTACTGCTTTAACTCACATATTTATTAACATTACATACCTAATATGCAGTATATCCTAATAAAACTAATCTATCTATACCTAGCAACAAGGTACTTAGTATAGCTTTTGTTTACTATTTTACTGCTTAATCATGGTAAGCTGCTTAAGCGTCTATGTGTTTTACTGCTTTAACTCACGTTTTACTACTTACGTATATAATTTTATTAAACATTATGTTTATTTATTAATTTTGTTTTAATAACTTTTTATTTGTATTATTTTTATTTATCTCATTATTTTATTTTAATATTTAATTTCATTTATTATTAATATAGTGAATCCACTGATAACTTAGTGTTATACTACCAATTGCCTATTGTTATATAATTATGTTTATTAATGCTCATAAATCAAGGTGCACAGCACACGACAACACAACACAACTACAACAGCACACACACACACACGGCCACCCACAACCCACCACTAACACTCACCACATCCTAAAAAACATCACACACCCACACACACACACACACACACACACACACACACAACACACACACACAACACACACACACACACACACACACACACACATACACACACACACACACCCACCACCTACAACGCGCCAACACTCCAGCTATACACAAGATAGACGATTTAAACGTTGATTTGGGTTAAAAAACATCTATATATCGATTTTAATAAACACGTACATTTATATTACTCATCCAAAACAATCATAACTAAAATTATTTCAAAGTTCTTAAAACTTCTATAATAAATCAAAATCATTATCTTTGAACAAAGAATACTGTTAAATTATACTTTTGTTTTATAAATTTTATAAACTTATCACCAATTTTAAATAATTTTGATTAAAAATGTTTTATGAAATTTTATCTAAAAAAACATATCACTCTTTACGTACCCTGTAAAAGCACATACAATCAAACAAACTCATATCAAATCAAGTAAGGCAACGCCCCTAAACACACCTTACCCATCCCAAACCAAAGCCACCTATTACGCCAACGTTTTCATCGTTCATTGACTTACTGCCATCTTACCATCATACTGTGGATCGTATGTAAATACCAAGTACTAAACAAGAATAAACACAACAAATAAATACTACGGCACTCCGTTATACTACCCCAAGCAACATCCTAATCAATTCAAATATTACTATAATCAATAGATCAATTCCAATGTTTTTTTTAACTATTTCACAAAAAGAACAATTTATTCCACTTAATTATACGCTAATATCGCCTCGAGTTAACTGAAAATATTCAAAGTATTTTTAAAAGTAATCTCGGATCATTCTTACATATTATCATACATCCAACACACGATTCATTCACTAATCTATGTACAATTGACAATCCACTACACGACAGAAACAACAACAAACCCACAGCACTCCTTACAGATTACCAAAACTGACCTCTCTCTGGTTAAAAACTGTGATTGATAATAACTACTTAACTTAGAGTCCTAATTTAGAGAAAATCACATTTTTATAACCGCGGGCGATCTTAGGCCATATTTTCCCGCCCGTCAAAATATAGTGATACGAACCAAGAGCACTGACCTTTTCTGTTAAAATGTGGATACATTCATGCAAATCAACCTCACGTATGCCAACCATCAATACAGATTAATCTCTCCC
>JABUQX010008246.1:0-17500 GCA_015478945.1 Trachelipus rathkii
ACCAGAGAGTTATTATAACTAGAGATTATGACTAATTTTAAGTTAAGTAACAATGGAATTCTTTCCAGGAAGGGTAACGAGAAAAGGTATAATCAGGATATTATAAAGTATATATATAGAATTAAATGTATTAAGAGTATTTCTGAAGATAGTTAGGAGGAGTGTAGAAGGATATAAGGAGATATAAATGAAAAGTATTGTCTTTTTAAGACATCAATAGCAACCAATTTGACTTCCGTGGAAAAGGAAAATCTTTTTTTAAAAATTAGTATTTCCTTCTCAGAATAATAATTGCAAAAATCTCAACGTGACATATAAATATATCTGTATATATAATATATATATTACTTATTATTTAATATTATTATTATAATATATATACATATAATATTTTAATATATATATATATATATATTATATATCATATATATTAAATATATTATATATAATATATAATATATTTATTATAATAATTATATATATAATAATATAATATTAATTATTATATATATATAAGAGATTAGAGAGAAAACCTGAAGCAAGAGAGATATAAAAATGATATTATAGAGTGAAAGAGAGAGGTAGAGTGAGGTAGATGAAGTCAGAGTGAGAAAGACAGTAAATCAGAGTTTGCTAGAGAGTAAGCTTGAAGCAAGAGAGTATGAGATAGAAAAAGTAATGTACAAAAGGCATTCGGGCCTCCAGAATTACTGTGCTATTTTTGTTATCATGGCATCCTGTTCGGCGGGAATTCTCAGTATCAGAGGCAACTTAGAATACTGATTCGTGTGTCTAGACCTGATATATTAGAATGCTGTATGCCATTCATTTTGCTGCTTTGTTTCTCGTCTTAAAAATTTTAATATTTATAAAATAATATACGGTACTTTACATAACATCTATCTATCAAAAATTACTCGACACGTTCAAGTTGTTATTAAGTGCTAAACCTTGTTTCTTACTCCTACGGCACCTATAGACTTATTAGCTAACTATTGTATTTATAGTAGAATATTTTCTTCTTACCTTTTTCAAAATATTATAAATATATTTAATATTATAATATATATATATTAATATATTATATATATATATATATTTATAATATAATTGTCCGGGTACACTGTACCTTTGTCTGTCTTTAGAATTATTTATGTTAGACCAGATAGGATTATTGGTAAGCTAACAATTTTGATAAAGAACGATAGAGAGTTGTATAAGGTGTTTAGTAAAGAGTACTCAATAATGTATGTGAAGCTTTTCAATGAAACAGATAACCATAGTCCCATTACAAATTATTCAATTTACTTTGGTGTCATTAGCTGCCTAGTTTTGGTATTCCTACCCAAATTATTGTTATTTATTTTATTATTATTATTATTATTATTAATTATTATTAATTATATTATTATATTATTATTTCTTAATTAATTTATTATTATAATTTAATTATATTATATTATTTTATTATTATATTATTATTATATTATTAAACCTTAATTTTCCTGTAATTGACTTAAATTTCATGTTGGTATCACCTCTTTCTTATTTCTTTAAACGAAGCGAAGGTGGTCAGTTATTCCTCTCCTTATATACATGATAAATAAAATAGTATAAGATCCTATGAAATATTCATTTATGCAGAATTCTAAACCTCTGTAAAGTGTATCAATTGCAATCTTATATTCATCCACTTGTAACCTCCTTATTCATGGATATTCCTTGTTTTGCCACTTATCTCTTTCGTTTTTGGAATAATTTTAGAATATAACTGTTCAATAAAATTTAAATTTCTGAAACATATATTCCTAATTAAAAATACATTGAGATATACATAATTAAAAAAAGGTGGGTAAGTTCAAACTTAATTTAAATGTAACCAGTGGTTCTCACCATTGACCGTTTCAAAACTTAAAAGTAGTTATGAGATTCTCATCTCTTCTCTCATATCTCTTCTACTTCAATCTCTCTCCTTAATCTCTCTCTCTTACTATATCCTTCATCTATATCTCTATCATCTCTAATATATTACTCTTAATATTCTATTATTCTATATCTATCTCTCTTTATCTTATCTCATATAAGTACCACTCAACACAATATATATTTTCAATAATATATCATAAATCAGTAAATCAAACGATCAACTCCTACATACCACACTCACAGTAGCTACGACTACAGTTCCTCAGTTCAATAGACTCCATCATTCATAATTAAAATCAAATTTTAAATTTACTTAGTTACTTTTTATTTTTTCATAAAATTCAGTATAATATCCATTTTGCTTAACAATAAATAAAGTTCTAATTAAGCCTTTTACATAACGATCAATATAAATAATGCTGAACATATTACAAAATTTTTACTTGGAGACTCGTTTAAGTTGTTACCTATATATGTATTAATACGTTTAAGTATATATTTAATATATCATGTACCATCATATTTTTAAAGTAATGGGAAGGAGATCAGAAATATTCTCATAAAAAGTGTGTAATATTTTATCAGCTTTAGGCATTGTATTCTTACGCACTATCTAGTTAATCACAACGCAATTGTTTTTATCTAAAATATATTATAGAATGAAACCAATTATGAAATTTTTTTTTTCTTGTTAATTCATATTTAGATCCGATTATTTTTTCACATAATTGCTTACACAAATAATTGATAATAATATGAAATATTAATCGTTTATTTAGGTAAATACATTAGATTACCCGACTTTACTTTAATATATTATATTTATTTATATATAATATTTTATATATATATATATATGTGGGATGTACCCGAGAGAATTACGCTCCGGCTCTATAGGCGCGTAGATATAATTTAGCCTCTATTTTAACACTTTTCCAGGCTCGACTGAGTGAAAGATTTTCATATAATAATATATTTCTAATGTCTCCGGCTCTCCGGTCGGAGTTTTGTGTTGCCTTATTATATAATTACTTTTTATATTATATATAGTGATAAATGTATATTACTATGGTGGAATTGAAATGAAAGAGTAATATCAATTAAATTTGCATATATAATTATATTTATTTTTTAGAAAATAAAAATAAAATATATGGTTTTATAATAAAAATTATTAATTTTTATATATTCTTTGGGACTAGAACAAGGCAAGAAACTTGTAAGAATTATAGATAGTAATATATGTATATAATAGAATTATCTATAAAGTCTTTTCTTTAACTTATGGCAATTTTTTTAACATAATTTTTTGAAATTTTTAAGCGAACGATTTCATTCTATACAACATATATCTATGCACATCCATTGCTATGAAAATAACTTTTCGAATCCCTTCTCTGAGGAATTAATATATATAAATATATATATATATATTTTAATATATATTAATTATATATTATATATAAATTTTATATATTATATTATATATATAATATTAATATTATTATTATTATATTACATATATTTATAATATATATAATATTTATAATATATATATATATTTAATATTAATTAATATATATATAATATATATATTTAAGGACCCAAAGAACTGGTGTCGACTAACCAATTTTATTTACAATATGTATGGGGGGTGGACAGAATATAATATAATAACTCATATGATGGGATAAATCCTAATACTCATCCTCCAAATGTATAACGCATATCTTACTAGTGTAGCTACAGATCAAGTAGATTAAAAGAGAGTGAGAATATAAAATCCGTGCAGTAGATAACATTGTATAGGTAGAGAGTTCACTATACGTAAAGGGTCGGCTTTGAAGTATATAACGAAGTAAGTCTAGGGGCTCATTAATCCTATCATACATGAATTTAATGAGTAAAGAGTGATGCATAATATTCTATTGCAAATGATGATATAGGGGACGCAGATGGTGGCGAATGCGAGGGGTCATAACGTACATCATTACGGTCATCACTTATCTATTGTAAGTTACTATATTAAGGTTAAAGATAGATTAAGTGCATAATCCAATACGTTACGCTGAAGACGTTAGATAGTGGATCAGCGAGGTTTAGCAAACGATACGGCGGGGAGTGCACGTACGATATCTTTATTAAGCATAATATATTCCTCGCATAACCTTCAACACGTGCTTTGACCTTCGTCGCGGATATCGGGCCGTCCTGCGAACGATATTGATTTTGCAGTAGTACGATAATTTGATAAAGAATTTTATAATAAACACACTCATAAAAATATAAGCTGCTGAGATGAGAATCTGAACGTTCATAATATTTATAAATGAGGAGCAAAACGCATTTGCGGGACTCGACATGACTAGATAAATATTCCCGCAACATCTGAAAGTGACTCACTCAGTTTCTCTTATATATCAGCTGAGTGGTTCTACTATGATTAGACACATTGTGGATATGATGTAGCGATTTACAGAGATCGGCTATCTATGATCATTCACAGAGGATTCTAGATAGTAAAATAATTGCTCTATTGGTTTAGAAATATCATTACGAACATTATTTGCAGTACTCACCAAGTATAATGTTGATGTATTGATCCCATGTGGGCTGGTAAGGTACGTGAAGAGATATAATAATTATATTGGATATAGGTGTTTTATGATAAGAGGGAGTAGTATGGTATAATATATAATATATAAGTAAATAGTTTACGTGATATTTTTTTAAAGAGTTGAACCTTCTACATAGAATTAGAAAGTAGAGCGTACCCCTCACATAGTATTGGATCTATTATATTTAATATATATAATATCCAGTAATCAGCATTTTAAGATAATGGAAATATATGTATTGAATGTCGAGAATGACATAATATCTTTAGAAAGAGATAGGGATACAGTATATTTGTATTGAGTAGTGGTAAGATGGTAGAATTATGAATAAATCCAATAGAATTAGGTAATGGAAAAGTTAATCTGAAAAGTATATATATATAATGAATTCAAATTGAATTCAATGATGTAGATAATACCTTTGATGGTATTATAATATATATATAATAATGTATAAAATATATACAATTAACAGGAAAGGAAGAAGAGGTGGCTCTCAACATGTGCTATATGGAGCGAACTGAAGATAATATTCATAAGTGAGTAGAGAGGAGTATAAACTCACACTCAATAATAAGGATGGGGAGCATTAGCTAACTGATACTTACTAAAGACTTTTCATATTATATATATGTACATGAGAGCAGCTTATATATTTTACCTATATATCATATATATATACCATGAAACTCTACATATTCCTAAGGATAGCAGAGGACATCAATTAAGTGATAATTATAAGATATATAAATGTCAGCTAGATATTTGATACGTGATAATTAATATAACTGGTGATCAGGAGTAGGATATAGTGAAATGTATTTATTTAGATATATATTCCAGGTAATGAGATAAGTTAATTTTACTTTATAAATTTTTGGATAGGATATATATACAAGAGATAAGCTAATAGAGTAGTTAAAAGGTCAGTAGTAGTATAACTCACCTTCGATCGGGATCGGTTGAGCAATATGTCGCTGCTTATTATCAATGTTATACTGATAGTAGATAAAGTATTTAATGATATATAAATTAAGTAGTTTTAGAGAAGTCTGAATGAAGAGTAATGTTATAGTGATCCGTGAGTCAATATAGCCTTTTATAATATATGACATTTATATATACTATTAATATACTATATATAAAGATAATATCACCTAAGGATTCAATGTTATCTACTAGGATCATATTGATGTAATATTAATTCGGAGCTCATATGGAATACTATGAAAGAGAGTAGATATAAAGTAGGGTTGCTCACTATAAGATATCGTCCAGGGTTGGAATTAGAATTGATGAAAAAATAGGAGGCCCAAAAGGTTAGCCTTTTCAGTATAAAAGTTAGCTCAGTATTACGTCATGAATAAGGGAATAAGAGGATGAGATGCTCAGATTATCAGAAGTTATATATAAGATGTTTTTGGCAAGGTGGTTCGGAAATTTATATTATCATTAAGATAATAGTTCTATATTGTTTAAAGGGCAGTACGTACTTCATTTTTTTGGTAAAAGCATTGCTTGGTACCATAATATATCCATTATATATATAGCACTAAAATTTATTAGTTTGATATATGACCAATATAAGCATTAGAGTTTCAAATCTCAACTTAATATTTGTATTATTCAATTTCTGATAAAAGTATACATTGGTCTCTATCTATACAAAATAGAGACGAGAAATAAAGATTCACTATTACTGATCCACTGGTATATTGAGTATTAGAAAAGTAATTATTTAAGAATAGAAAATAGGATTTATAAGTAAATCATGTTCTCTGATGTGATAACTTGGAAGAGGCTTAGATATCATCTACACTCAAATTATATTACAGATACGTAAGTAAATAATCGATGTTTTAGGGAATCGATACGCAGAGTGTACAAAATAATCTAAAGCATAATTCACTAGTCATTTACTCTCAGTTATGTGTAGTCATTGTTGAGCAAGCGGTAAGAGCTGCTAGTTGTCATCTCGATAGATATAATAAGTTAACACGTTCTATAATGATGAACAATAAGAAATGAGGAATATCAAGTTCTGATGTGAGCAGATATTGGTGATTGATTGCACGTAGGAGCATTACTGTAAGTATGAATCTCAATGCCATACAGTTGTTTAAAGTTGGCTCGATGCGATTAAGAAGAGGTAGACAAGTTATTCGAGAAAAGGTGGAATGTAGTGATATTATATTAAGCTATGTGCGCTAGAGATAGGTGATTTGAAGTGTCACGAATATTTCTACTGATAGATTGTCGAGTTAGGCGCAAGGAATCTGGTTATTGAGTATGCTTCTTTTGTGTATGTAAGATAAATCAAGCATAAGTAGGAACATTGTGTTGCAGGTGAGTCCAACTGTTGACCAGAAACGAGTCGTACAGAGAGACATTATTTAGATGAATACTCAAATTACATAATATTAAAGTTAGTTTTGAAAAGAATAAATATGAATTTTATAGAGAGTCGATCATCTAGAAAAGTTAAATTAAGGGATTACCGCATTGCTAGAATAATGATCATTAATATGGATAATTACCGTTCGATATTGATATGAACGTATTTGGCTTTTATGCATAATAATAAATGTATACGCGGCTACTCCTACAGTATTAATTATAAATAATGTAGAGGAAACGATACCAATTCTACTCTAGTGCATCTTATTTAAGCGATCGATCTATATATATCCACTATTAAGTTTGTGTAACTATCTATCATATAAGTAAAGTAGAGTAAAATCAATGATTGAAATCGGGACTGTTACCTTTTACTACTATTTATAGACGAAGGTATTTCAGAGTCGTCTGAAAATTTGGGCTGTTTGATATGTACATAGCTTTCTCTAGGATGGCTCTGGTTATTCCTGGTTGATAGTAAGATTATGTATGAGTATATAAGCTTTTAACGATTGAAGTCTAGGTTGAGACGATATTTTTGTGCATTGTTTGAAAGATACAGTAACTCAAGACACTCTGGCATGAATCGGGCGAGATAGCTTAGGGGTGAGGTGATCATTATTAGGATCAGGTGTATGAATATGCGTGTATATTGATCTATAATAGAAAAAGATGGAAAGTATAGTCACGCAATACGCATAATGTGTTGGATGTATGGGTGGTAGTGTATTCTAAGCAGAAGGCGATCAATCAAGCGTCATGATAGCATAAGAACACAAAGGGTCTTTTTTAGTCGCGAGAGTTAAAGTATCTAATTATGTGTTGGACATAATTCAGTATTAGTTAAATATAATTATTTTTATTAATTTGATGATTAAGTATAGTTATTACTCCTATTATTGTGATATCTGCATTAATAACTCATCTATTAATTATCTAATTAATATGTTATGGGCTATAATATCAATTCTAAATCATTATAACCATTTATTCATCATAATCTAAATACTATAGTTGGCACAAATGTAGTTAATAGGCATTTCAATAAAACTCAAGTGAGCATTGATATTCTACTTATATCTACTGTATTGTTACTAATTCAGTTATATGTTCCTACTCAGCTTGGAATATAGTTAGTACATTTACATATGATGGATAAAAAGTATACCTGAGGTACATATGTTATAGCTGTAAATACTGATGGAACAATTATACTGGGTGGTTCATCGCTATCCTAGGTAGAATAAGGCAGTTAATTCTTTACCTATCCTAATTATAAGCTTCTAAATATATTATAACTATCTAATATAATTTGCTGTAATTTATAATTGTTGCATAATATTTATACATCTACAAATATAAGAACGTATGGGTAATATAGTGATAACAGAATCACTTGGATACCCACTCTACTTAATTCCTGTAAATTTCAAGCTTTTGTATGAGGAGCTATCGGTTGCTTATTATAATATTAATGTTCTTTTATTTCTTTAGTAATCCAACTTTTTTATATGGGGTTGGAGGATATGGCTCGATAATCGTACGCACCTAGGGTATATTTCTTTTCATATAAAATTTCTAAAGTTACTTGCCATACCATTTAATTTGAATCCACTAATCTGCAAAATCTCTTTACCTTCTTTATACAGTTTGATAGATTCTTTTTTATTTAAATGATCCCTAAAAATTCTAATCTATAACAATAATATATAAAGCAAAATTAAATATATTAAAAACGTGTCATAATCACAACTTAGTACCCTTGTGCCTTGTATCGGATGGAATAGTAGTCGAATGATTTAAATATTGTTATCTGAATCCATACTTTTATGGTTATGGAGTAATGGCTTCGAATCGTATCGCTCATAATACTAGGGTTAATATTGTCTCAGTCGAGCAACAAATCGTGTTCGGTGGTTCAATCGGGCAGAAGGACATAGTTAATTCTTATTACTCCTATTATATGTTCTTTCTTTACATCTTATATTACATTATGGCGATTATTATGCAATATTTATAATCTTATTATTATTATATCATATATATTATAATTTTATATTTTTTAACACATTGTACTTGTTTAAAACATAAATAATTGAATTAGAACATAATATTCCTTATATATTTTATTATATACTATATATATATATCTTATTATATATATATATATATATATATATATATATATACATAAAAATAAAACTGTAGAACTCGCTAATTGCACGAGTCATAAATTTTGTTGTATCAATTGGAAAAACAATTAAATGCCTTGTTCTTTTTAAGGGTTTCGAATATACTACTGAGCACCCTCGCAGTTAGTATTATGCAAAGCGTATTAGTTTATACACTCAATTATATAGTATCCAACGAGAGGCTAAAAGGAAATCTAAACATTTTCCCTCTGAAAGATCTTATTATACTTCCTACTCGGAGAAGCAAGAGAGAAGGGTACATATTTTTGTAAGTAGGTGGACTCTCGGTTGTGCAGAGCTTCCCACTGCCCCTCACTTTCGCGCGGTACATATGTATACATATACAGGTGTGCTAAATTATTATCGGGGAGTAACGGTATTAGTTACTTATAAATTTTATGACACTGCTAACAAACCGCTCTAACAGTATTTCGTAAAATATGGTATAAGAATACAATTATTATACAACTCCTTTTAATTATGGTATTTTACGACACCCGCACCCTCGCAGTTAGTATGCCCAAGCGTGTTACCTTATAACTTATACATTCTTTCCCTTCTTTCCAAGGAATCTTATATGTCATTTTCTCTGAAAAGATATACTTAAATCTTTCATAGAAGTATAAAGTAGCTAAGTCAATTTCTAATTTGACAGTGACCCTGTGAACAGTAATTACTTCCCGCTACCAATCATTAACTCACGTGAGTCAAGGGTCTCATATACACAGGGATGCTTAACTGTATACTAGAGGAGGTAACGGTATCTAGTAACAATAAATATTTAAGAATCTCGCATAACATAACTCAGGTTAACACTATGTTGTAATAATATGGTAAGAACAATTATAATCCCCCTTATTGGTGTATATTTATTCGAACTACCGCACCCTCTTGCTAGTTAGTATATTCAAATGACGATGTTACCACTAGAACCATAACGAGTAGGCTAAAGGTATAATATCTACCATTGGGTATTCCTCTGAATAAGATTACATTATTTATTCCCTAAGATAGATATATAGGCAAGTCATATCTTGAACAGTGACCTCTCTGGCTAGATCTTTAATACCCGCTAAACCCACTTAACGGGTCAAAATGGGTCACACAGGTGTGCTACTCTTATCTGGGGATATGTAACGGTAATCTATGAATAACAATATATTTAAAGAACTGCCTTAAACTAATAGTCACAGTTCTGTAAACAATGTGGATATAATAGAAACTGAATTATAAACTCCTTATTGGTTTTCGAACCCGCACCCTCACATTATAGTCAGTATTAAGTTGCCATAAATTGTTTACATCCTTATCATACACAAGCTAAAACGAGAGGTAACTAAAAGGAAATCTACCAATTTTTCCTCTGGATAAAGATTACTAATCTTATTACTCAGAAGAATTAGAGGCTAAAGTCAAATCTTGACTAGTGTACTCTTAGGTCAGATCATCTCCTCACTGCCCCCACTACGGGATCAATGGTTCACACAGGGTGCTTATCTTATTCGGAGTTACGGTTAATCAGTAACATAATTTAGAACTTGACTTTATAAACAACGTCTATCAATCAGATTCGTATAAAAATGGTAAGACAATACATTATACTCACCTATTTGGTAAGTATTAATTCGAACCCGCACCCTCGTATAGGCAGATTTAGTTAAATGTTCTCAAAGCGTAGTATCTATACTCTTAGACCAACGATGGAGGTTTGATTGGTGCTGATAAAGGCGATATGGCTTGATGGTTTTGTACTATTATCTGCTTGTCTGTATAAGAGAGTATTATTCGTGCCAGATATGGGGATTAATATATTGAGAAGTTCATATTCTCGATCAGTGGATTCTTTCTTCTTTAAGCTTGGATACCGTTTGGGCAGTATTCTCTTCCGGGCCTTTAAGTACTTCGGGTCAAGGGTCACAAACGAGGAGGTGCTTATCTGGCTGGAGTTGATACGGTTTATCTAGTAACGGCAAAATATATGTACACGAGGGTGGAGCACTGGGGGATTGATATGTGCGATGAGGCCTCGCATACGGTTGTTACAAGATTTGATTGCCTGATTTATTTCTGCGGAAGATAGTCAATTGGTTTCAGAGGTGAATAATAGGCTCCGGTAGAGTATACACCCTTTCAGCCTTCTTCAGTTGTTTCCACTAAGGTGGAGTTAACATAGGGTGTAGGGGCTATCTCTCTCTCTGTCTTATATATATGTGTGATTTGCCGAGAGTTCGATAACTCTCTACATATATAAGTTGTGAGAGTGTGTCTAATTGTTTTCTTTTATTGGGATCCTTAATTTTTACGATATAACTGTGATGTGGATTTTTGTCTGAGCATGTTTTAATTATTTATGACTGGTTTTGAGCCCATCATCCGGTTACTAGCTCCTCTGATGTATGGATTCTTATAGTTTTTTATACCCTCTTTGTTGACCCGAAGAGTTAGGAGCGGGCTGAGGTGGAAATGAATTGCAAGATAAGTCATACATAGTTACAATTTGGGATTGGTATGTGCTCGTTTGATTCTGCTCGGTATAAGTTATATATATGTAATACTTAATATCAGGAGGAATGTAGGTCTACCTGACGTTATATCCTTGTATTTAACGACTTGCTCGGTACTTGGTTTACGTATGTAGATGTGTAACTTACCTGCTTTGGTGCGTATATTTGTGACTCTTAATAATCATGCGAGGGTATTAGCGGGTTGAAACCTCAATAATTAAAGGGGAGTTATTAATTGTTCTTTATTATCAATATTTATTAAACGTAATCTGTGTAGACGTTTGTTATAAGCAGTTCTATAATTTATGTTACTGGATTAACCTAGTTATTACTATATACCCTACGATGAGCTAACCTACTGTGTGATCCCCTTGGACCTACGAGTGGGGGCGGGTGCAGATCTGCCAGATGGTCACTGATCAATGATTTAGACTTGCCTTTATTTACATCTTGGGATGAATAATCTATAGTAATCTTTCGAAAGGAAAATGTAATAGTAGATTTCCTTTTTAGCCTATCGTCTCGGGTCAAGGTCTAGTGGTAACACGCTTTTTGACATACTATAAACTTGTTAACGAAGGGTTTAGCTGGGTTCGATAATAACTCTAACAATAAGTAGGGTATGATTTAATTGTTGCGTCTGAAAGCATTTTACGACACTGGTGAGCTGTTGTGTGGTGGTGCATTTTTTTCTTACTATTATTGTTAGGCTTACCGTATCATTTTTGGGTCCAATAACAACTTTTATGCAGGAAGTAATAGAAAAATATGAAGTGCGATCTCAACGAGTAAGCACTACATTAGTAGATGACCACATTTGACGTATTATAGTACCGACATTATTGTTGGCGCTTGGCGCCGACATCTGACCATGAGTCACTATTGATACGCTGAAGGTGTTGCAGTTCTGCTCACTATATCCTTTCTGATGAGAAAGAATTAAATTAATTTTTAGTTATAATATATTCTATACTCCGTAAGATGAAATGCATCCAAGATTCCCGGTTGGTTCCTCCTTTATGCTCGTTCGACGCGGTTGGTGCTGAAGTGAAGATAACTTTTATAAAGAACTTATTGATATAAAATACTAATGGGGTTATTGTGTTTAAGGTTGTCAGATGTTGTTACCTTATTCGATATTAAATGACACTAAGATTAATGTTGTGTAAGTATATGTTTGAGTCTCTATTAGATATTTTATATAACTGAACTGTGAGCGGAATTGTTTAAGATAAGGCAGTGTTACTTTATTAGATTTTGGATTTACTAAGCATAATATCTTTTGCTTTTATTTTTGTATAATATTCTTTTGTTTTGCTTCCAGGCGTAAGGTGTTATTTTTTATTATCTCTCTCTGACTGTTAAGATGGACATCGTTGATGTGACTCTCTTATTATGACATTTTTTTTTGCTCCTGTGTGGGCGTGGCGAGTAAGGAATATCTGCACAGAGGTACTGTCTATTATAGATTAGATATGCGCCTATATTCCAGTTTCTGGGATGATTATGATGTAAGCTTCTTATCGGAGGTGATATATGGTATATGTATGGTGATCATTTTTAGAGTTTCGTTTGTTACTCAGTGGTAACATAACACTGGATACTGGCCATTATATTACGCTTAGGCATAACTATAAATGTACGTTAGGGTGCGGGTTCGAAACCCTCACTCAATAAGGGGTACGTATTTAATTGTTCTATAACCATTTTAATACGATATGTTAGCCTATATAGTTTGTTAGCAAGTCTTCTAAATTTATGGTTTACTGATACTATAGTAAATTACTATCTACGCTGCTAAGAGTAGCACCATGTTGATAACCCTTGACCTCGAGTTTGATGAGGGCGTGAGGAGATATCTGCATAGAGGTCACTGTCAATAGAATTGTACATTATGACCTTTAAAATTTTTATATTCTGTGAGAAGATAGATAATTTATACAGAGGAAAATGGTGAATTTCCTTTTAGCCTCTCGTTATGGTTATATACTAGTGGTATGAACAGTCACTTGGACATATACTAATCTGCGAGGTGATTATGGTAACGGGTTATTCGAAACCCTCAATTAAGGGGAGTTTTTAATTGTTTCTATTATATACCTAATTTTTACGATAACTAGAATATCGAAATGCGATTTAGCATTCTAAAATTTGTTACGATAACCTATATTGTAATCTTATTATATATATCTCTCATCTGATTAGTAAGCATACGCTGTTAAAGTGAATAACTTGACTACCGAGTGGTATATGAGTGCGGGAGATCTGCCATGAGGTCATGTCAAGATTGACTTGCCTTATTTCTTCTGGGAAGATAGTAATCTTTCAGAGGAAAATGGTAGATTCCTTTTAGTAACCTCTCGTATTAGGTTAACTTAAGTGGTACTATTATATAGTACTTTGGCATACTAACTGCGAGGGTGCTACGGGTTGTAAAATCCATACAAATATAGGGGAGTTTAATTGATTACTTACCATTTTTAACGTAAACTGTGCCTAAGTTTAATGTTAGTCAGTTCTAAATTTGTTACTGATACCGATTACTATATATACCCCGAGTTAAACACCTACTGTTGACTCTTGACCCGAAGTGAGGGGCGGGAGATCTGCTCACTAAGAGTGATCTACTGTCATTAGACATTGACTTATGCCTATATTAAACTTCTTGAGGTAAGATAGTATTTATTTCAGAGGAAAAATGGTAGATTTCATCATTTATAGACTCTCTCGATTAGGTTAATCATAATGATGGTTAACAGCTCATTTGAAGCAATTACCACACTCTAAAATTGCGTAAGGGTAGCGTGTTCGAAACGCTAATAATGGGAGTTTTAATTAGATTCATATACTCAATTTATTTATATGCTGAACTGTGTCGTCTGGGTGTTGCCCTACGATAGTTCTATATATAATTGTGTGCTATCACATTGGGTAAATGATAGTCTCTTTCAGGATGATAAGTTATTTCTTAAACCCTATTGGTTCATTTTACTTCTTTTTTTGATTCATAAAAATATTGGATTAAACCACTCTTCGAGTATAGTATATCCTTTTGCGATTTGTATTTTATACATTCCATTGACCCGATGGTGAGGAGTGAGCGACGCGGTAGATATTCTGGCTACAGCAGAGGTTTTGTCTATAGACTTGACTTGCATTATTATGTTATATGGAAGAAGATAAAGTAATAATTTCAGTAGTTGAAATATAATGCGTAAGATGGTTACCGCTTATGATAGCCCTGCGATACGCGTCTGATGATGGCTTAAAGTGGTGAACTCAAAGGCTTCTTCGCGATAGGCAGAATTGATTTAATAAGATATATGTCTAACTTGCAGTTGTGTTGTGCTAAGAGGGTTTACGTTATTGAAAATTAATCTTCTCATATAGAGCGCGAAGAGAGTTTTAAATTGTATTTTTATATAACCATTTTTTATATTATTATGACTGTGAGCGATTGTTAGCAGTTCTAAATTTATATATGTTACTGATTATAACTATGTATCTTAATATATCATTCCCCCGATATAGTAGCACCTCTGTGTGACCCTGACTAAACGAGTGGGGTGAGGGAGTATTCTGAGCAAGGTCACTATGTCAAGATTGTAACTTTGCCTTATTCTTCTGGAGATATGATAATCTTTCAGAGGAACATATGGTAGTATTTATCTTAATTATTTAAAGCTCTCTATCGTTATGGTTACTCTAGTTGAGTAACTCCTTGTGACTATACTATAACTTCGTAGTAGGTTAGTAACGAGGAATCATAGAAACCCTAAATAAGTGGGAATGTTATTAATTTGTTTCTTACCATTTTTACGTAAACTTTGTGTGCGTTTGTTTAAGCATAAAGTATTATATAAAATTTGTATTGGAATTTGACATTTCTGAAGTATAATTATCTAGGGACTGCGAGTGTTCATTCCCTTGGTAGTGTCCCGGTAGATGTCAGCAGAGTGTTTGTTGGGACTGGGTGTAGAATTTACATGCAAGAAAGGTACGTCAAACAGAACATTGACTATAGCTCTTTATTTTCTTCTGCTGGAAGCAGTGGGTAGATAATAGTGCTTAGGAGTGATAAGTTGGATTAAGCATTTCCTTTGTGAGAGCCTCTCGTTCTGGTTTCTAGTGGTAAACCTTGGCATACTATCTGCGCTGTGCTCGTTGTCTGCCGTGTTCGGAACTATCTCCTCAATAAGGGGAGTTTAATTGTTCTTTTTTCTAACCTAATCTCTTAACGTATATGTGAGTGTTTGTTAGCTTAGTTTTTTCTATCAATTTGTTACTGATACTGTTTACTCCCCGATTTGCTTCGTGTGACCCTTGACTCCGAGTGGGGCGGGGCAGATCTCGCAGAGGTCAACTGTCAGAGATTTTGAGCTTGCCTTTTTTCCTTTCTGGGTTCCAAGATAATGTAATTCTTTCAGAGGAAATGGGTAGTTTTCCCCTTTTTAGCCCTCTCTTCGCTTTTGGCTCTCTTAGGGTAATCTATCTGTCCTCCTTTCTGGCTATTAATACTTCTGCGAGGGTGACAGTTGGCGTCTTGGCACCCCCCTCGAGTTAAGGGAGATTTAATTTGTTTTAGCCTCGTATTTACTCGACTAAGTTGTAGCGTTTGTGTTTAGGTATATATTTGTTATAGATATAGTGAGTTACTAATTGTAAATGAATGATTATTCGCTCACCCGATAGTTAGTCAATGCTCATGGTTGTGGATCCTTAGCATTTTGACCGGATACTTGTAGTGGGTTTGGTCGGGAGGATATAGTATATCTTACATGTGAGTCTCTTGAGTCAAGATTCGCACTTGGTTCACTTATTCTTTATAATACTGGGAAGATCAGTAATAATCTTTCAGAGGATAATAATGGTATAGAATTTTATTCTTTTAGCTCTCTCGTTAATTGAGTCTAATATTAGTTGTACACGCTTGGCATATACTAATCATGCGAGTGTGCGGGTTATCGAAACTCACCATATAAGGGGAGTTTAAATTGTTCTTATATACTCACATATATATATCATATATATATAATCTGGAAGTCGTTTTATTTTTGTATATATGTTTTTTATGATAGTTATATAAGATCAACTATTTTTTACTCGCTCTATTACTGATATTATTATATTTGATTATATGCAGCAACTCGATGATTGATCCACTCTATTATAGATTTATTTTACTATATACCGCTAATAAGAGGTTTTTAATTTTTTACATTTTTCAAGCTAGGTTTTGTTTGTAAATATAATGATAAAGTTTATGAATATAATAATTTACTTATGGTAATTATTGTCATTAGTTTAAGACAAAAAACGCGTTTTTGAGGACTTTAGGCACTCAGGCTTCTTATTAAAAATTACCTCAATATACCTCGAAGGTTCTTAGGATCAATTCATAATAATATAATTAATATATTATTATATATATATTAATATTAATATTAATTAATTTATATATAATAAAATAAATTTCATATAAAAATTTTTGTCTAGTACTAAATTTAAATACTGTTTATAATGAGATTTTATTCACTTGAACTATTATTAATTATTAGGATATTATAATATTATATTAATATTGTTTTGATATCTCTCATCATCTCTAATAAATATTTCTTTTGTAAGTGTTATTATTTTGATTAAATGAATATTATAATTTTTTACTTGACAATGAAATTTTTGAAGCAATTTTATACAAATTACATAATAATTTTTCAATTAATTTATTTTTGCAATCAATAAATATCTATTTAGATATTTGCTTGCTTGGCACGTTGCTTCCTCTACTTAATTTAGATTCTAAATTGAGTAGAGGAAGCAACGTGAGTGCGATTACAGAAAGCTTGTTCTGAATGAATTC
>JABUQX010008246.1:22500-25000 GCA_015478945.1 Trachelipus rathkii
ATTATTATTATTTTATTATTATTATTATTATTATTATTATTATTATTATTATTATTATTTATTATTAATTATTATTATTATTATTATATTATTATTATGTATATATATTATTATTATTATATTATTATTTATTATTATTATTATTAATACACCTCCGAACCTTTGGGACGTTGGCAACAATAGAATGGCATCCCACTCTATTTCCCTTGGGTCAGAATAAATAAATCCTGTGAAATCTTCTTAGCCACCTTATCAATACATTTTTAAATAGAGAGTTTGGGTGATAATATTTTTTTTTCATGAATAAACTTAATACATTATTGTTGATACAGCCAAAAATAAAATATGCTGTTAGGCGTTTCCTTGATGGAGATGTTGCCAGAAGATGTTGCCAGTTCTCTCATTGGTCAAACTCTTTTAGTTCTTTACAGCTGCAGATGCCTAAGGACATATGGTGGAGTAAGGTCTTTCCCTAATACGGTATTGAGGCAACCAGCATTTTGGTGTTACATTTAGAGGATTAGATAAACGTTTTGGATTTTTTTTTGGTAGGAGACTAATGGGCATGGAGGATAGAAACAAGAATTGCAAAATTGTAAAATAATTACTACATGACCACATGCCCAGGGCAATTTCCAACTGATTTGCCCAATTTAGCAAAGTTAATTTAGAAAGATTGAATATGCCCATATAACTGTAAAACTATGCATTTGGGTATAAGAATCTTATTTACTAAAAAGATAAACACTTCAATTATAAAATAAATACAATGAAATTAATAAATAACTTAATATATAAATAATGAAATAAATAAATACAGTGAATCGCTTCTTATTGAATTATCTCAACAAATATAAATCACTGATAAAATTAAACTAAATAAATAATTGTGAAAAAGATATTAAAAGAATCCGAGTCGCTCTCTTCATCAAATGCAAAGATTCTCTGAAACACATAGCAAAGATTCAATAAAGGATTCATTAACAGCAGTCTCTCTCTCTCTCTTCTCTCTCTCTCTCTCTCTCTCTCTCTCTCTCTCTCTCTCCTCTCTCTTTCTCTCATATCTCTCTCTTCTCTGTCTAGTCTATACTATCTATCTATCTATCTATCTATTGCCTTTCTTCCGACCTATCTACTCTATTATTCTATCTATCTATCTATCTATCTATCTATCTATCTATCTATCTATCTATCTATCTATCTATCTATCTATCTATCTATCTATCTATCTATCTAAATCTATCTACTTTCGCTTTGACTGTCTGTCTGTCTGCCTGTCTATTTGTCTGTCTCTCTCTCTCTCTCACTCTCTCTCTCTATATATATATAATATATATATTATATATATAATATATAATAATTATATATATATATTATTATATATATACTATATATATAATATTATATATAATATAATTCATATATATATTAATATATATACTATAAATATAATATATAGTATATATATATATATATCATGAACTTCACAGGAACACAAAATCTTTTGAATATGATTTACAATAAAATAAAAGTCTATATTCATGTAAGGTAAGATGAGCCCATATATATATATATAATATATATATATATATATTATATATAGTAATATATATATATATATATATAATATATATATATTATATATATATATATATATATATATATTATATATCATACTAATAATAAATAGTATATATTATATATTATAAATAATTATATTAATATATATATATATATATATATAATATAAATTAATATATATATATATAGTATAGTAATATATATATTATATATTATAATATATATATATATATATATATATATATACTATATTATATATCTAATAATATATATATATATATAGGTATATATATATACTAGTATAAATATATATATATAATATTAATATAAAGCTTATAATATATATATATATATATTATATAATAATATATAATATATATAATAATATATTAATATATATATATATATATATATATATATATATATATAATATATAATATATATTATATATATATATATATATATGATAAGTATATATATATAAATATACATAAATATATATATATATATATATGGCTATTTATAAGATGTTGACTCCAGGAACGAAAATCAATAAAAAATGTAACTTAATTTCAATGATTTGAGGTTAAATACATTAGTAAATACTGGATTTTCAAATGTAATTTAATTAATATTAATAAAAATAAAAAGAAATTGACATATATTTTTTTGTGCTTCACACCTATAGTCTTATAAAAATGAGTAGCTTAGGCCGTGCTTAGGCTATTTATTTCAGTTTAAATTTGATGAATGTATACGTAAAGTTTGTAGAAACACCTTGTTCATTATAATTGGGTGTTTTGAATATTTTATATTATATTTTATGTTTTGATCCAGGGTGGGCCTTCGCCCCCCCCCCCCTCCTATATCATCACCCCCCGCTCCCCCGCAGGCGGGAGTGCCCCGCCGCAAGCTCGCG
>JABUQX010008246.1:30000-32159 GCA_015478945.1 Trachelipus rathkii
TTCTTATATATTTTTTATAGTATTATAATATATATATATATATATATAATATAATATATATATATAATATATATATATATATATATATATATATATACTTATAATATATATATAAATATATATATATAAGAATATAGTATCCAAAAACCGGCAACCAAGTCATAGATATTGAAAAGTTTTATATAGTGTATATATATATATATACAAATAAATGTAAATAATATGTCTCTTATTGCCCCTGCTAGAGATATCAGTTCAAGAAAATTATTGGAATCATTCCTGATAAAAAATACGGATAATATTAATATAATTAAAGGCATTTTTTACATAGATGCTATAACAAACAACTTACTAAGAGAAAATCCTCTCTTTAAAAAAATCACTTTTGACTATATATATATAGTTTTTGCTTGTTCTAAATTTGATAGCTATGAGATCTTTAAGTGAAAGTTTAAATTTATCAAATATATTTTATAATAACAATGAGTGAAAGATATTTAAATTTGTATATTTGCTTTTTTTCGCAGGTTGGTACAGGGGGGGAAATAGATTCATGAAATTTCCAATCCCACGAATTTGGAGAGAGCCAACTGACCACTCCAGCAATTGCTTCTTCTGTTTGGTGGACCCGTCCAAGCTTCGAGCTGGCAAAAATGCGCCTGCTATCATATATCCAGACCTTCCGTCATCCATTGCCCAAGTGCCACACTCTCCTGAGCTCCCTGTACCCATTCCTCCAAAGGGAAGACAGCCATCTTCAGAAGAAAGCAGCAAATCAGAAGACGATGAAGTCGTTGATCCTGAATATAGTGTAGCTGAGGAGAGAAACCCATATTTCCACAACCAAGAAGACATCAACGACTTGATCAGAGATCTTGGTCTCACAAAGTCCAATGCCAAGATCTTTTGACGTCGACACTCAAGCAGTGTGAATTTATTACATGAAAAGTGGTGAAAGCAAACAAAAAAAAAAAAAAAAAAAAAAAAAAAAATAACAAAAAAAAAAAAAAACGAAAAAAGAAGAGTAGTAAGAATAAGTAAAAAAACTTGCAAGTCATCAGAAAACCTCGCCACTCTTTTTTCAACTTTTTTCGCCAGTCAAGATGGGCTTTGCTTTTGCCACAATGTGACAGGTTTGTTTGAGGCACTTGGAATTGCCTGTAACCCCTGCGAGTGGCGCCTCTTCATTGATAGCTCATCGAAGAGTCTCAAAGCTGTGCTACTTCATAACGGGAACATGTATCCATCTCTTCCCTTGGCTCACTCGGTGCAGCTCAAAGAGGAACACAGCAGCATGAAGCTATTGCTAAGTGCCATGAAATATTTCAAAATGGTGCCTTCTGACGAGTCTCTAAAGGCGGCTTTACAAGTATTCCATGTTACCATTTATCTCATGAGACAGCAGGGATTGGCAAAGCTGGACTGAGTTTCAGTGTAGGAGGAGGGACACAATGTCAAATGGGAATCTCCTGTTGGAACCCCAGAAATTATTGTTTCCTCCACTACACATAAAATTAAGCCTCATGAAACAGTTTGTCACAGCTCTAGATAAGGAGTCTTCAGCTTTCATCTACCTGCAAGGTTTCTTCCCTAAGCTGTCTGAGTGCGAAAAGTGTCAAAGCCGGTGTTTATTCGTCGAACCACAAATAAAAAAGATCATAGAGTGCAAGATTTCCGATAGAAGAAGACTAGCTCAGACAGAAAAGCAGCTTTGCAACAGCTTTGTTGCAAGTGGGTTCGTGGCCTTCCTTTGGCAATCACAAGCGCCGAAAAACTATGAGTGAGCTGTTGGCCGCCTTGGTCAGCAACATACCGCAAAACTGTCCCTTAGAATCCATATCCTTGATGCCTCATCTTGCTAAATTTAAGAGAACATGGAGGCCTACTCAGAGGAGCATGTGCGAGCAGATTTCACCAGGATATCTGCGACGTGACTTGCAAGCTGCTACACAAAATAGTTTACTGTTTTTATTGGATCAACTGTAACGAAAACACTTATTTTTTATTAGGTATTATCATTGCTTTTTTATCAAACAATGCCATTTTACTTTTTATAAAATATTTTTGAGTTGGCAACACTGTTAAAAAATAATGATTTGGGAAATCTTGATAGTTATTGGTTCAAACTAGTTATCCGTGTCTCACCATCTTTTTTTTTG
>JABUQX010008247.1:5000-7500 GCA_015478945.1 Trachelipus rathkii
ATGTATTAACTGTAGTTCTTAATATTCATGTATTTCTATATGTAAAAATTCAGTTCTATGCCAAAAAATCTTTTTAAGATGAAAGGTAGAGGTTATTTGACCTTGAAAAGTGATATACCCAATTTTTTATATTATTCATATCTTTGTTTGAATATCGAGAGGGCCAGCAATCCACATAAGGCCCCTACTTGCTAATAATAATATATATATATATATTATATATATATATATATATATATATATATATATATTATATATATATATTAATATATATATATATATATATATTATAATATATATATATATATATAATATTATATAAATATATATATATATATATATATATATTTTAAATTATTTGATATTAACTTACAACCTCTTATTAAAAGAGTATTGATTTTCTTCTATTTAAATAAGGATTTCACAAGTAATATTTTAATTAGGGCATTAATATATATATATATATATATATATAATATATATAATATATTTATATTATTATATATATATATATATATATATATATATATATATATATATATATATATATATATAATCACTACAGTGTTATTCAGTACGAGTACTAATCAAAATATTTTATCAACTCTACGTCTCTACAGTGGCTTTTTTCTTGCCTTACCTTTTGAAAATTCATCGATGATTTCTTCGAAGTCAATGTATGCCAGTATTAATCCTATAAGATATTGGTATTTGTTTTTGCTTACCTCTGAAAGCTTCTTGTAAAGATATATTAATTTAGTATTTAGTGTAGATTATGAATTTTAATAAACAATAAATTATATATATATATATATATATATATATATATATATATATATATATATATATATACTATATATATATAATTATATATATACATATATATACTATATATATATATATTATATATATATATATATATATATTATTGGATTAAAGAGTGGTTGCGAAATAGAAAACAGTGTGTACAACTAAATGGGAATAATCATCATGGGAAATAGTGAAGAGTGGTGTCCCACAGGGTTCAGTGCTGGGGCCACTATTGTTCCTCATATATATAAATGATTTAGACCAGGGACTTAAATGCAAGGTTTCTAAGTTTGCAGATGATACTAAAGTGGCCACCTCAGTTAGGAATGGTGAAGGATGCATAAAGATTCAAAATGATCTCGATAAACTTCTTGGGTGGGCAAGATTAAGTGCAAATGAATTTTAATAGTAAAAAGTGTAAGGTTTCTTCACCTAGGTTACTCAAATTAAACAAGTTTAAACTACGATATGAATGGGGATTGGCTTGAGTCTGTGGACCAAGAAAAAGATTTAGGTGTGATTATAAGCAGTAATTTGAAAGTAGCTAATCAGTGTTTGGAAGCTAGAAATAAAGCTAATAAGATGCTGGGCATAATAAATCGCAATGTTGTTTACAAGAGCAAGGAAGTAATAAGTAAACTGTATAATAGCTATGTTAGGCCAGTAATAGAGTATTGTGCACAAGTTTGGGCCCCTTATTTAAAGAAAGACTTAGATATGCTAGAGAGAAGTAGCAACAAGTAGAGGCAACAAGGATTTATTTCTGGGTTGAGGGTAAGGAGGGGGGAGAGGCTGAAGGGTTAGGAAATGTTTTTTTGTAAAAAAGGGGATTTTTCAGAGGGGAAATGATACAAGTAAAATAAAAAAATATTTTACATCTATTGATAATACAGAGACCAATAAATTTTTCATAGTAGAACATGGACAGGTGACCAGGGGGCAAAATAAGAAAATTAAGAAGAAAGCATGCCATCTTGATATAAGAAAGCATGCATTCAGTAATAGGGTTGTTAAATTTTGGAATGGTCTGCCAGAGGGGGTTGTTGAGTGTGACTCGATTGCAACATTTAAGAAAGGGTTAGATTCGTTTATGGATGTGTTGGGATTCATATAATATATTGACGAAACCAAATTGGCGGGTTTTTAGTTGTTATAGTTATTATTGTTAGATGGCATGTGTGACCATAACTTAGTTATTAATGCATGTGGATGGTTTGGGTATCATATTTATATATCATTAGTTTTGACTAAGCCCAAATTGGTTGGATTTTGTATGTAAGTTATTGACAAGCCCTAGGATGCTTTGTGGATTTTGCATGAGCATGTTTGGGTAGTGGTTGACTGGGACAGTCTCGATAGGGCCCATGTGGCCTTTTACTGTCTCTACTATTCTTAATTATAATAATATATAATAATATATTATATATATATATATTATATATTATATATATATATAATATAAATATATATATATATATAATATATATATTATATATATAATATATTATATATATATATATATATATATATATATATATATATATTATATTATATATATATAATTATATATATATATAATTAATATATATATATATATATATATATATATATATTATATATATATAATATATAATATATATATATATATGGGGGGGTAATTGGTCTCCTTTGATGAGGCATGTGTCTCAAG
>JABUQX010008247.1:12500-15000 GCA_015478945.1 Trachelipus rathkii
TATATTAATATTATTATATATATATATATATATATATATATATATATATATATATATATATATATTATATATATTATAAATTAGTACTTTAGAAAGTACTTTACATAATAAATTTCTAAATTGACTTTTTTTCATACTATTTTGTCTACAGTATTTAATTTAAAGTCTATTTAATATTTATAATACATTTTTATTATAATGGATGTTTGCGCGATTTTAATATCTCATCTCTCGGTTTGATGATCGATTATTTATTGCAAATCACCTTTATTTATATATATAATATATATATCTTATATATATATATATATATATACCCCCCCTTTATAATATATATATATATATATATATATATATATATTTTATATTATATAATATTATATAAATATATATATTATATATAATATATATTATATATTTATATATATATATAATAATATATATATATTATTATATTATATATATTATTTAATATATATATATATATATATATTTATAATATAGTATATATATATATATTATATATATAATATTAATATATTTATAATATATAATTTCATGCTTTTAAAAACGGGACTCCACAGGGGACTCGGCCGTGGACGGGATTTTCAGGCTTTGCTCCGCTCATTTATTTCTGGGACTAACCGCTTTCGCCTCCAGCGTAATTCCATCTTCATATAACAATATATATACTTTTTCCCCAAAAAACAGGTAATAATTTCCCAGTCAGATTTGTTGCAGTGTATATTTTATATTTATTTTAATTAAAACGTACTCGAAAAATAAATCTGAATTTTGTATTAATTAATAAAACTTAGTACGTAGTACAGTGGAAATCCAATATTTCGTGTCATTTATTCGTTTCCTGAGGGGGATATATTGAAATGGACGAATATATCAAGAGATTTTTGTTATAGGAATTAACTGAAAATGGTTTTATCTGTTCCCTGCCCAGATATTTTGCCTATCGATCTCGGAAATCATTGCAAATACATCTCTCCCCTCTTCTTCTTTTTTATCGTTTCCACTCTTTACTACCCATGGTTACTTACAACATGTATTGATAATATTAACTGTAAAACTTTCGTAAGATTAAGAACAAGTATTAAACAAGAGTTATGATCGATTTTCAATACCGCTCGAAACTGAGCCAACTGACGATCAGCTGACTAGAAGACCATGTCGGAGGAGAGACGAATATTGACTTTTACGGCGAATAGCAAACAAAATTTCGACGAAATTTAAAAAAGACGAATATTGGCGTGGACGATTACTGGAGTTCCAATGTGTATGTAAACCAATTTTTTTGTTATTCATTCTAACCTCAAAAACGAGTTCAACAGCATATTTGTGCTTGTGTCTGGACTAGATTCTAGTGGTTGTGTAAGGCTAGTTAATTAATATGTATATATTTGCTATTAGTAAAGCATATAAGTTAAATACACTTCGCTAACTGCAAAAAAAAAAAAAAAAAAAAGTCAAAAGTACCTATATTAATTACCTATTAAAGCACGTTGTACCAACAAATACCAGTGTTAAAAAATATTTAAATAAAAAAAATAATAATAGTGAAATATAGTTTTGTAACAAAAAGGCCGCGTGCTTCACTTATTGTCCTCCGCATTTGAAGTAGAACTTTTTATACGCTTTTTGACTACACTTTTTTTATTTTTTTATTTTGAAGAATACATCTTTCAAACCAGCACGAGGATCGTATTGTTCTTTTATATGTGTATACATCCATGTATATATCGTTTTAGTCGTGCACATATTGTACAAATCTGTCTCTGATTAATATACGTGATAGCCGTATACACATCTCATTCATCCGTATATATTAATATATCAATATAATTGTTATAATCAACTGATAATTTTTTTAATCAACTGATGTGTTTATGTATGTTTGTATGTACATTTACTGAATGTGTGTATGTCTATTAGTGTGTGTGTGTGTGTATGGCCTAGTCGTACACGTATTTCTTAGACATCTTCTGGAAATGAACAGCTGTCTTATAAGAAGCAAAAAAAACGTTTAAGCCTATGGGTCCCATAGCACACAGCAAGTGACTATACTATATATACTATTTATAAGAACTGATCTGGCTACTATATAATATATACCAGCCTCACAGCATAGATGCTGTATGTGATAGGCTACTTACAGGGTTAAGTATACGTCACATTCATAAACAAGGTGCTTGACCTATAGCATAATTGAGCGACGCTATTAATATCATTACCTCTATATATAGTTGCAAGATATATAAGGTATACTATGCGCCTACTTACTATGCTTTGCTAACTAGTGTTGCAATATATATATATTAAAACCTATATACACTTAACTAATGCTAAGCGCTACCTATATACGTACCTATATATTAAGGTATGGTATACTTTTAAATACGCTAGGTAGACTTAATATTAATTACAGTTATATATAAGTACAAGCATACTCTGCCATATATAGTAGTGTATATATTGAATAATGAGATAT
>JABUQX010008249.1:0-10868 GCA_015478945.1 Trachelipus rathkii
AGTAAGAACCTGTTACTCCAAAGTATAAGAGCTATAAAATCTCAAAGAACCATGTATTCCTCGACACAAACCTTAAATATATTATCAAAATCACTTTTTCATGACTTTGTATTTCAGAAGGAATAGCCATTTATAGTGTCCGATACGACAAAATTCCAAAAGTATTTCTCAATTTCAACATTGTGACAAAAATAAATTAAGAACTGGTACTCCAAAGATATAACAGCTATTACAAATTCGAAGACACCTTAGTATTCCCTCACACAAAAACCCTTTCTAAAAATATCAGAATCACTTTCTACGACTTGTATTCAGGAGGGAATGCTGTTATATGTTCGAACCACACAAATCCAAAAATTTACAAATTTCTAACATCTTGAGAACTTGGTCGTAGGCATAGGCAAAAGTATATACAGTCTATTCTAGGTACAAGCCCATAGTATTCCTCACCAAAAACCTTTCTAAAAATATCAAAATCATTTCTAAGACTTGTATTTCAGGGAGGAATAGCATTTATATGTCGAACTCCACAAAAAGTCAAAAATTTGTTCAATTTCACATTTTTGAGCAAAAAAATAAATGTATAGAACTGTACCCAAAGTATAACACTATTACAACATGCCGATAGACACCTCAGTGTTCTCACCAAAAACCCTTTCTAAAACTATCAAAATCACTTTTCTACGACTTGTATTTCGGAGGAATGCCATTTATTTGTTCTTATACCGCACAAAAGATCAAAATTTCCAATTCAATATTTTGACATAAATAGAATTAGAACCTGTTATCAAATATAAAGCTATTAAAAATCAAAGACCCCTTAGTATTCCTCAAACAAAAACCTTTCTAAATATATCAAAATCACTTACGACTTGTATTTCAGGAGGAAGAGCCATTTATATGTTGCGAAACGCAAAAAAGTCCCAAAGATGTTACAAATTTAACTATTTTTGACAAAAATATAATTAGAAACCTGGTTACCAAAGAGCTATATCTAGCTTGTAAATTGGAAGACACCCTAGTGTTCCTCACACAAAACCGTTTCTTAAAAATACAAAATCACTTTTCTACGCTGTTATTTCATGAGGAATCGCATTTAATGATTGTTGAACCACAAATATCCAAAAATTTCCAAAATTTCAAAATTTAGGGGGGGGGGGTGACCAAAATAAATTAAGACTGTTACTGCCAAAAATGTACCAGCTTATTCAAATGCCAAAGACACCCTATGTGTCCTCAACAAAAACCTTTCTAAAAATATGCAAATCAATTTTTAATTTGTGCTGAGTAGATGCACTTAATTTAGTCCTATGAGAATGCAAGCTTTAATTTACAATTTGCAGATCATTTTGACAAAAAGTAAATTAATGACCTGTAGCTCCAGAAGTATACGCTATTAAAAATCCAAGACACCCTAGTATTTTAAATTGCAAAAACATTCTAAAAATATCAAAATCACTTTTTTACGACTTGTTTTCAGGAGAAATAGCATGAAGACTTGAGTTCAACACAAAAAGACAAAAATTCAATTTCAACATTTTGACAAAAATAATTAAGAACCTGTACATCAAAAGTATAACAGCTATTTACAAAATGCGTAAGAAAAACCCTAGGGTTCTCAGCACACACTTTCTTAAAATAGTAAAGATCTACTTTTCCTACGGACTTGTATTCAGGAGGAATAGCCATTTATGATGTTCGGACCAAAACTCCAAAATTTCCAATTTCAAAATTTTGAAAAAAGAAATTAAGAACCTGTTACTGCAAAATATATACAAGGCGATTTACAAATCCACAAGAGCACCCTAGGTGTTCCTCAAACAAAAACTTTCTCTAAAAAGTATCAAAAATCACATGTTTCTACGACTCTGTATCTTCAGGAGGAATAGAACATTTATTTTCGAAGCCACAAAAAAATCCAAAAAGTTTACAATTTCAACATTTTGACAAAAATAACTTAAGAAAGGACTGTTACTCCAAAAGTAAACAGCTATTAAAACCAAAGACACCCTGGTGTTCCTCACCAAAACTTTCGTACAATTATCTAATATCATTTTTCTACGAATTGTATTTTCAGAGAACAAAGCTCCTTAAGGTCATCTAATTTAGAACTGAGCTAAGACAAAAATTTTCAAATTCAACAGTTTTGACATATAATTAAGAACCTGTGACTCAAAAGTATAACAGCGATTCAATATCCGAAGACCCCTAGTGTTTCCTCACACAAAAACTTCTTAAAAATATCAAAATCACTCTTCTACGACTTTGTATTTCAGAGGAATAGGCCATTTATATGTTTCGAGACCACAAACATCCAAAATTTTCAGAATTTCAACCATTTGTGTGAACAAAAATAAATTAAGACCTGTTAGCTTCCAAAAGTATAAGCAGCTACTTACTTGTCCCGCGCCGTCCCCGCGCTCTGTCCTGCTCTGGAATCAAAAGACAGTGACCTGGTTGTTCCTCACACAAAAGACTTTCTAAAAAAATCAAAAGCAACTTTTTACAGACTGTGTAATGTCAGGTAGAATTAGCCTTTATTTTTCGAACACAAAAATAAGAAGAAATGAAATTCAAATTTCACAACATTTTGAACAAAAATAATTAAGAACCTGTTACTCAAAGTATATACAGGCTATTAGAAGCCGAAGCACCTAGTGTTGCCTGCACAGCAAAAACCTTTCTTAAAATATCAAAATCACTTTTCTACGACTTAATTTCAGGAGGAATAGCCATTTATATGTTCGAACCACAAAATCCAAAAATTTCAATTTCATAAATTTTGAACAATTTTAAGAACCTGTTACTCCAAAGATATAACAGCTATTACAAATCCGACAGCCATAGTATTCCTCAAACAAAACCCTTTCTAAAAATATCAAAAATCACTTTTCTAAGACTTTGTATTTCTGAGGAATAGCCATTTAATATGGTCGAACCCACAAAATCCAATAAATTACAAATCTTCCAACATTTTTGACAAAAATAAAATACAACTGTTACTCCACAAGTATAACAGCTATTCCAATCGCAAAGACACCATAGTGTTCCTAGCACAAAAACCTTTCTAAAAATATCAAAATCACTTTTCGACGCTTGTAATTCAGGAGAAATAGCCATTTATATTTTCAAACCAAAAATAAAGAAAAAATCAAAATGTTCTAACATTTTGACAAAATAATTCAAGGACTGTTTCCCAAAAGTATAAAGCTATACAAATCCGAAGAACAAACTAGTTTGCTTGAACAAACCTTTCTTAAATATGTCAAAATCCACTTTTCTACGACTTGTATTCAGGAGGATATAGCATTTATATGTTCGAACCACAAAATTCCAAAAATTTCCAATCTTCAAAATTTTGACAAAAATAATTAAACCTTTATCCAAAATATAAAGCAGCTATTACAATCAAAGACACCGCTAAGTGTTTCTCAAACAAAAACCTTTCTAAAAATATCAAAATCACTTTTCTACGACTTGTATTTCAGGAGGAATAGCCATTGATATGTTCGAACCACAAAAATCCAATCACAGGAACAGATTTCAGACATTTTGACAAAATATTAAGAAACCTGTTACTCCAAAAGTATAAAAGCTAGTTACATAATCCGAAAGACAATATTATATTAGGTGCTTTCTAAATTATAAAATCATTTTCTACGACTTTATTTCAGGGAAATAGCCTTTATATGTTTCGAACCAAAAATTCAAAAATTTCCGAATTTCCAAATTTTACACAAAAATAAGTTAAGAACCTGTTACTCCAAAAGATACTAAGACAAGAATATTACAAATCGAAACGACGCCTAAGTGTTCCTGAACCACAGACAACAAAACCATTGTTTTTTTTTTTTTTTGTTTTTGTTTTTTTTTTATTTTTTTTTTTTTTTTTTTTTTTTTTTATATACTAAAATATATGGTCAACAGTCACTTTCTATACGACTTGTATCTTCAGTGAGGAATGCGCATATTAGATGCTTCGAGACCATCACAAAAATCTCAAAACTTTTTCCAAATTTCACATTTTGACTAAAATAAATTAGGAACCTGTTACTCCAAAGTATAACAGCTATTACAATCCGAAGACACTATTGTATTCCTCACACAAAAATCTTTCAAAAAATATCAAATCAATTTTCCTACGACTTGTATTTCAAGGAGAATACCATTTATATTGTTCGACCACAAATCCAAAAATTGTCAATTTTTCATTTTTCCGATAAACCAATTAAGCGACCGTGTTACTCCAAAAGTATAACGGCCTATTACAAATCCGAAGACACTTTAGTATTTCCTCACCCAAAAACCTTTCAAAAATATCAATAATCACTTATTCGTTCTTATGGTATTTTCAGGAGGAATGGCCTATTTATAATGTCTAGGACGACACATCTCAGAATGTCCAAATTTCAAATTTTGAGCAAAATGAAAGGAAATGCCCATCAATAGTATAACAGCTATTTAATCGAAGACACCCTAGTGTTCCTCACACAAAAACCTTCTAAAAATATCAAAATCACTTTCTATACGACTTGTAGTTCAGGAGGAATAGCCATTTATATGTGTGAACCACAAAAATCCGAAAATTTTTCATATCAGACATTTTACAAAAATAAATTAAGAACGCTGATACTCGAATGTATCAGCTTTTGAACTGTGGTTCGTCACTAGGTGTTCCCTACAAAAATTGTAAAAAGCAAGTCATCTAAATCCTCCCATTATTTAAGGCCCATTACTCATTTATAAATAAAATCACACATGAAAGTTTCCAACACTTCAAATATTATAATAAAAATTGATTAAAAACAACCTGTTACTCCAAAAGTATAACACTATTACAAATCCGAAGACACCCTAGTATTCCTCCTACAAAAACCTTTCTAAAATATCAAAATCACTTTTCTACGATTGTATTTCGGAGGAATAGCATTTATATGTTCGAACCACAAAATTCCAAAATTTCCAAAATTTCAACATTTTGACATCAAATACATAAGAACTCTGTTACATCAAAAGTCATAGACAGGCTATTACAAATCCGATAGACACCAGTGTTCTCACACAAACTTTCTAAAAAATCAAAATCATTTTTCTACGACTTGTATTTCAGAGAGAATGGCCATTTTAACAATAGAGAAACAAAATCAAAAAATTCAATTTCAACATTTTTGACAAAAATAAATTAAGAACCTTTACCCAAAAGTATAACACCATTACATTAGGTAGATACCATGTATAGCTCAGAGATCACTTTCAAAGAAATATCAAAGATAAATGACACATGTAAGAGAACTTCAGGAGAAGGCCATTTATATGTTGAACCACAAAAATCCAAATTGTTACAATTTTCAAAATTTTTGACAAATAAATTAAGAACCTGTTACTCCAAAGTATAACAGCTATTACTAATCCGAAGACACCCTAGTGTTCTCAACAAACCTTTTAAAATGATCAAAATCACTTTCTACTTAATTAAGTGACATTTATTTAAATTGCTTTTACCCCAATATACGTCTCTGAAGAATTTGTTCACTTTCCCATCTTGAGGTTGAGGAGGTGCAGATGTAGAGGGAACGGGGCTGTGGAGGACAAGCAGAAAGGACTCCTCAATGTGTCGATTGCGGGACTAACCTTTGTCCTGAGCTGAAATGGAGAAGAGAGAAACTTCTTTATCCTCTGGGCTTCAATTCTCTCCAACATAAACGCTAAAGGAATGCTGACATCCTCTCCCACTCCATTCAAATCTATCTGACATTCCTTTACTAACAAGACTGTAGTAACTTTGTTGAAGAATATACTTGATAGTGAAATATAGTTATGCATATTACAAAGCACTACTATCCGAATGCTGGTAGTCCTTTATGCGACTAAGAGTACCTAAGTACCTCATATGATTCGAAGTGGATGAGCTCTCAATGCTGCGTTTCGGTGTTTTTCCAGCTTATCCTCTTACTTTATTACTTACCAGAACTACGGCTAAGTATAAAGTTGTTAACAATACTACAGAGGTGTAGCTTTACTCCTGTAATGGTTTGCAATCATCAAATTTTACCGAATAAATGGAAAACGATAGAATCTGAGTACATACAAACATTCAGAGATTTAAAACATGGGCACTGTATTTGGCAATATGCACTTCATGCAGCGGCGAAAAAGTAGCCAATGCAACCCAACCAACTCTGTCCTGTCTACATTCGAACAATTAATTGCATGATTTACTGCCAAGAATCACAGAACTAATACTCGTCACTCACCTCGCGGAAGCAGCTATGCTATGTTGCAATTCTGTCCCTTGTCGGTTGTGGAGCACCTATGTAACTTAAAGTCCTTTTGCGATAGGTATATTTTATGTAGTGTGTCGTTCAAATTGTCTACCTGTCAATTGACTATGGACGTTACTCTTCAGTCTCTGGTAGATCTGAATACAGTGTAGTGTATAGATAGTGATACTCAGGAGCGAGAAATGGCAGACAATGAGACCACACTATTCCTGATGTCATACATACTCGCCGTACACATAAAGCTAACATTACTCAACTATAAGTAAACGAAGATGAGGTCAAGTCTATTGTTTGACGTTGCTCGCTTCTGACCTCCAGCGTGTAAATATGTTGAGACAAGTGACTCTCCAGTTGTACGGCAGTATGCTACTTTTTTATTGTATTTTTAATTTGGCCCGGCCCCTCGCTTTCCTTAAATAGCTCAAATATCTGTGACGAAAAAAGAAAAAAACTAGACAAATGTTTTATATCATTTTGTTCGTCCAGTGCTCCCTCCAGTGCTCGCCATAGCTTTTCCCTATCAATCCTATCAAAGGCTTTTTCAAGGTCCACAAATGCCACATCTGCTCCTTTATTACATTCTATTGTTTTTTCTATCATCATTTTCATGTAGACGATTGGTTCCATTGTACTTTTTCCCGCTCTGAAGTCATATTGCCAACATCCCAGTTTATCTTTAATTTTGGTTCTCAGTCTCTTTTCCAATATTCTCTCGTAAATTTTGATTGCAACATTCAGTAAAGCTATCCCTCTGTAGTTGTTACAAATCTTTTATCTCCTTTCTTATATATAGGGCAAACCAACGCTCTGCTCCATTCGTAAGGTCTTCTCTCTTTGTCCCATATCTCATTCAGTAGTTCTTGTAGCCATACTTTCACTCCTTCTCCAGTCTTGTATAATTCAGAAATTTTTCCATTCCTTAGCGTTTTTATTGCCTCTCTTATTTCCTCCGGCAATATCCCCTCCGTCCTTTCTCCTTCCTCCACCACCCCCGTTCCCTCTACATCTGCACCTCCTCAACCTCAAATCTGAACAATTCTTCAAAGTATTATTTCCATCTTTCCCATACCTCCTCCTCCCCTACCAACGTTTCTCCCTCCTTATTCATTATGACATGCGTTTCTGGTTTTTTCGAGGTTCTCATACTTTTAGCCAATCCATAGATTAATTTTTTTGCTCCCATCATGTTCTCCTTCAGATCCTACCCTATTTTTACCCATGATTGCTTCATACTCCTTCTTTTTATCCTTTCTGCAATGTTTCTGACTTTAACATAAGCCAATCTATTTTCTTCAGTTTTTACTTTCACTCATTTCCTGTATGACCTATGACTTATCAGTTATGGTACCTTTCACTTCATCGTTCCAACATGCGGTCTTTTTCCTCCTCCCTCTACTTATTCTCTTTTCTCCCAGTACCTCTTTTGCTGTTCCCACCATATTTTCCTTAAATTTATTCCATTTTTCATCTATTGTTTCTTTCATATTTCCTACTTACATCTGTCTCCTTTTTAAGTTCCCATCAAATTTCTCCTTCGTTGCCTGGTCCTTTAGTTCTTCTTGCAAATATCTCTTTTTAATTAATTTCATCGGCTTATCTCTCTCCTTCCATCTCAGTATCCCAATTACCATCCTGTGGTCCGAATCCAAGGATACGTTCGGTAGGCTCTTTGCGTCCGTGAATATATTCTTTCTATTGGTCAAAACTAAATCTATCATTGACTTTTCTACGTATCTTTCTAAATCCACACTCCATCTGTACCAGATCCACTTTTTGCTTTCTTCATGTTGGAATTATGTGTTCATGAAAGTTAATCACTGCAAAATCTATCATCAGTTCCCCCTCTTCGTTCCTGTCTCCCACTCCGAAAGCCCCCACGACTCTCTCCTCTCCCTCTCTTCTAGTTTCAATATGTGCATTCAGGTCTCCAATGTCTCTCCTCCAATCATATCGTACAGCAGTTGAAGTTCTTCTCTAAATCTCTCCTTTTCCTTCCTTGATCTTCCTCTATGTGGGGCGTATGTTTGATTTATACTTAACCTCTCTCCTTTGACCTTCATCGTAATGGCCATTAATGGGACCCTGTACTCGAAATTACATTTTCTTTCAATCACGAAAAGAGAACTTTGTATTTAAAGAGGAACTATTAATCTATATATTTCTGTTTATTTCGTTTCAATAGACTTACTGGTTTGGAATTTATGGGGGAGGGAGGGGTCAAGTTCTGAATTTTTACTGCTTCAACTGAAAATCATATAAAAACTTTATCTTAAGATATTTCAATAATTTTTTCACCAAAGTTCTAGAATATAGTGTGGTCAAAATGATAAAGTCATTTGCCATTGAAAATCAATAAAATTAAAATTGGTAACATCAAGTATTCAATTATAATTTGAAAATTTCAAATTTTTTTTAAGGTCATCACTTCAAACATGTCTGACACCAACCCAGAATTTTCAATCTGAATAAAACATCGTGGGAATCATCGCATATATATATATATATATATATATATATATATATATATATATATATATATATATATATATATATATATATATATATATATATATATATATATATATATATATATATATATATATATATATATATATATATATATATATATATACACTATATATATATATATATATATATATATAAAAAAGTGATAAATTTATCTTTTTATATATATATATATATATATATATATATATATATATATATATATATATATATATATATATATATATATATATATATATATATATATATATATATATATATATATATATAAAGGTCTAATTGAAAAATTTTACGCAATAGACTTGGTCGGGTTTTTTTCGAATTTTTGTCAGCTGATATGTAAAAAAAGTGATTTTGAAAAATGCCTATAAAGATGTTGAATGATTTTTTTTTCTTTTTTTTCCAGAAAGTAAAAGATATTATTACGTACCTCATCCTACCTAAATAAGGGCACCACGAACCGCACTAAAAGTTTTTATTCGCAATGCACCGCACCGCACCGCACCGCACCAACTCCGTATCTATTTCAAAAAGTTTATCGCCAACTTTGCGGAAATAATTTTACTTGCCAAAATATTATCTTAAAAAAATTTATACTCCGACTTCGGCTCCGGCTCCGGCTCCGGCTCCGGCTCCGGCTCCAGCTCCGGCTCCGGCTCCGGCTCCGGCTCCGGCTCCGACTCCAGCTCCGACTCCGGTTCCAGCTCCATCTCCTTTTCAAAATTGTTCAGCTCCAACTTTAAAGAATTACTTATAACTGGAAAAAAAATTCTTGAAAAAAATTTGTTCTTAAGCTCCACCTCCGGCTCTGGCTCCGACTCCGGCTCCTACTCCAGCTCCGACTTCGTTTTCATTTCAGAATAGCTCAGCTCCGACTTTGCAGAATATTTTTATCTACAAAAACAATTTCTTTAAAAATAATTTATACTTTGCCTCCGGCTCCGGCTCCGGCTCCGGCTCCGGCTCCGGCTCCGGCTCCGGCTCCGGCTCCGACTCTGTTTCCATTTCAGAATAGTTCAGCTCCGACTTTGCAGAAGTATTTTACCTGCCAAAAAATGTTTTTTTTTTTTTAATTATACTTTGGCTGCGGCTGCGGCTGCGGCTGCGGCTGCGGCTGCGGCTGCGGCTCCTGCTCCGGCTTCGGCTTCATCTCCTTTTCAAAATTGTTCAGCTCCAACTTTGTAGAATTGTTTTCACCTGCAAAATTAATAAAAATTTATTCTTCAGCTCCGGCTCCGACTGCGACTCTAGCTCCGGCTCCGGCTCCAGCTCCGACGCCGTTTCCATTTCAGAATAGTTCAGCTCCGACTTTGAAGAAGTATTTTTACCTGAAAAACAATTTCTTTAAACAAAATTATACTTTGGTTCCGGCTCCGGCTCCGGCTCCGGCTCCGGCTCCGGCTCTTACTCTGACTACATTTATATGATTGAGAAAGAGCCTGATCTTGGGTTGTGTTTGCGAAAAGGAAAAATTTAATTTTTATAAAATGTGAATAAATCCTGTTGAATTGCAATTTCGAACCTGGAAATGAAATTTTTTAGTTTGACACCCCTATAAAAAATATCCTGTATCTTAAAAACCTTTCGGAATTTCGAAACAAAAATTACACCATGATGTAGAGGAGGAAATTTTCTAATAATTAAAGTAATAAAAAAAAAGTAAGGGTTGGGCAAGTACAGGGTCCCCTTAAGCAAATATTTATTCGTAGCTCAGGGTGTTTAGATCTGTAAGGTTATACTAGCTTTGTTAGGAAATGATAAGTTTTGTAAGATATTACTGTGTTAGCTGGTGATGATGTGCTAGAAACGTGGGCTTAGGTTAAGTTTTTGCTGAGTAATGTTAGGTTTGACAGAGAATTTTGCTAATGTCTACGTTTATTCATAGTTGAAAATAATGTTATATTTGATATGCAAGACACTTTGATGAAAGTAGTATCAATTCATAGTTCAAGATGCTGGTATCTTTGATAGTTTGGACACCTTGTTAAGGAAGTTTGTTAGATAATACTGCTTTAGCTGCTGATGATATGATTGAAAAGCAGGGATAGGTTGAGCTTTGCT
>JABUQX010008250.1:7500-20000 GCA_015478945.1 Trachelipus rathkii
ATTATTATTATTATATTATGATATTATTATTATTATTATTATTATTATTGTTTTTTTTAAAAATATTTTTCTTTTATTTTTGTATGCCTTTATGAAATTATTATTTATTATTTATTATTAATTATTATTCATTATTATTATTATTATTATTATTATTATTATTATTATTATTATTATTATTATTATTATTATAGATGCAATACTCGTTTGGAAAATGAACAACCCAGTAGGTAGGAAGTCACATATTGCAGCGACGATGGTCAAAATGACAACGGTGATTTACCTTACCTGACCTTCTTCGCTGGGGTATTTTTACCTGCCGCTTGACTTTTTTGACTTTACTTTTTGGGTTGAACCTTTTTTGAGCCAAATTTTTACGCACTGACCTGACCTTTTTGGGCCTTTTACCTTTTTGGGCCTTTACCTTTTTTTCGACCCAGACCTTTGGTCTTCCATGGGTCATTTTTTGGCCCCACGGTATTTTTTGAGAACCCTAATTTTTTGAGAACCCTAATTTTTGAGACCCTAATTTTTTGAAGAACCCTAATTTTTGAAGAACCTAATTTTTTTGGCAACCCTAATTTTTTGGCAAACCTAATTTTTTGCGCCCTTTCGAAGAAAGGGTGCGCCAAACGGTTGCGTCAGCACGTTGTACGTATTACCCCCCTATTTTACGCCCCCTATTTTTCGACCGTGGGCAATTTTTGCCCACGGTAATTTTTGATCTTCCTTTAGGGGCTTAGCCCTATTTTTTTGATGTCTTTACCTTGTTGACCACACGTGCCAGATACCATGGGTCATTTTGCCCACGGTTAATTTTTTGGCTACCCTTTTGTCTTCCATGGGTCAATTTTTTGGCCCACGGAAATTCTTTCGACAATCCTTTGGTATTTCCATGGGTCCAATTTTGCCCACGGTATTTTTGATCTCTTTACGGGTGAAGCCTATTTTCTGATGTCTTTACCTTGTTTGACCATGATAATTTCGGCTTTTACCTTGCCATAATACCGTGGGTCAATTTGACCCAAGGTAATTTTGTGGGCTTCCTTAGGCTTTAAGCCTATTTTTTGACGTTTACTTGTTTGACCCATGATATTTCGTCCTTAAACCTTGGCCATATACCATGGGTCAATTTTTGCCCACGCTAATTGAATGGCTTTTGGATGGTTCCCAATCACCGTAAGAAGTAGCTAGTGATGTTCTAATAGTGTTCTATGAGTATTAGATGAGTGCCAGGTGAGTGCCAGGTGAGTGCCAAGTGAGTGCCAATGAGTGCCAATGAGTGCCAAGTGAGTGCCACATAGTGCCAAGTGAGTGCCACATAGTGCAACTGAGTGCCACTTTTTTCAAGCCTTTTCTAAGCCTCCCTGAGCCTAGAATAGCCCTAAATGGGTGTCTAACCCCTCGGTTATAGGTATGAGGGATTCGATTTGGTGTATATTACAAGTTTTGCTAGGATGCTTCTTAACTATGGCTAAGTAATTTTTATAACACTTATATCACTTACACTCTCCATAGACACTTACATTAAACCATATAACTTACACTCACACCCACACACAGGTACACTTACACTTACACTCACAGCACTCGATATTTTTTGATGTCTCAGGCATTAATGCCTCATCATTGTATGCCTCAGCACTTTGCTCAGCATTGATGCCTCAGCATTAATGTTCAGCATTGATGCCTCAACTTTGTGAAGGTTCATCTTTGATGACTCATCTTTTTGATGACGTCATCTTTGATAGCCATCTATCATTGATGAAATTCATCTTTGCATGAAATCACCTTTGATGCTCATTCTTACCACATCATAGAACAGAGTTAATATTAATGTCTTCCCAAGTTCATAAGCTGCCCACCAGGCCGCAGCAAGCCCCCTCCCTGCAAAGGATGGAGGCCCCGCACCCACAGGTGCGACCCGCCCCGCGCGAATGAAAAAATATATATACTATAAGTCATTCATTTTTATTTCATACTTAAACCTTTTAAAGAATTTCGTTTCAAATATACTACGAGTCATTCATTTTTACTAACAGATTGTAACGAAATTTTATTAAAAAACCTATACTTTACATACTCCTTAAAGCAGTAAAACACTAAAACTGTTATTCCTAACACCTAGGGGATTAGTATGCTTTGTTTTACTGCTTTACTGCTTTAACTTTCTGCTTTACTGCTTTAAATCATATGTTTTGGAATAATAGGCTTCTGCTTTATTGCTTTACTGGCTTTAACTCATGTTTACTGCTTTAACTTCTGCTTACTGCTTTAACTCAATGTTTTACTGCTTTAACTCTCTGGCTTTACTGCTTTAACCTTCTGCTTTACTGTTTTAACTCTCTGCTTTACTGCTTAACTCATATATTTATTAACATTATGTTTTCTTTTATATTTTTTATTTTGTTTTAATACTTTTTATTTATTATTTCTATTTTAATTTTTGTTTTTAATACTTTTTTTATTTTTAATTTGTAATGTAAGAATAAAACACACAGAGTTTTCGGTTATATAAACATATTTATTTTACCTAAAATTGTACGAAATTTTATAAAAAACATATACTTTAACATTACGCTTAAAGCAGTAAAGCAGTAAAAACAAAAGCATACTTGTTATTACCTAACACCTAGGGGATTAGTATGCTTTGTTTACTGCTTACTGCTTTAACTTTCTGCTTTACTGCTTTAACTCATGTTTTACTGCTTTAACTTTCTGCTTTACTGCTTTAATTCATGTTTTTGCTTTAACCTTCTGCTTTACTGCTTTAACTCATGTTTTTTACTGCTTATAACTATCTCTGCTTTAGCTGTTTTTAACTCTCTGGCTTTACCTGCTTTAAACTCATATATTTCATTAACAGAATATGTTTTCTTTAAAAATATAGATTTGGATTTAATAAATAAAAAAGCACCAAAAAGTATTGTGGTTTTTAATTTAAAAACATTTTTATTTTTTAAATTTCTAATCTGTAGAATATAAACACAACAGAGTTTCGGCCATATAACATTTTATTTAATAAAATTGTACGAAATTTTTATTAAAAACATATTACTTTACAACCTTAAAGCAGTAAAGCAGTAAAACAATAAGAGGTGTTATTAGCCTCACACCTAGGGGATTAGTAGGCCTTTGTTTTACTGCTTTACTGCTTTAACATTTCTGCTTTACTGCTTTAACTCATGTTTTACTGCTTTAACTTTCTGCTTTTCTGCTTTAACTTTCTGCTTTACTATATTTAACTCATATATTTATTAACATTGTTTTTTATTTTGTTTAATACTTTTATTTATTTATTATTATTTTTATTTATTTTTTTATTATTTTCAGGATTTCTATTATTCTCCTTTCATTTGTTTTTTCGTTAACCCACCGTCTTATCTCCTTCATGCCTAATGTTATTATTATTTAGAACACACAATACACACAACAACACAGCACACACGCACACACACACACACAACACATACACTTACACTTATACACAACATTCACTATGACACGTTATACACACATTCCTATGGACACTTACATTTAACCCATAGACACTTCATTTACAACTTATACACATGTGGTAACACACACACAACACACACACACAGCACACACACCACACACACACTTAAACACTAATACACACTTCACTATGATACTTATACACACATTCACTATGAAACTTACATTCTGTCCATAGACACTTACATTACACTTACAACATTCACACACAGATTTACTTACACTGACACAGATTTACTTACACTCACCCAGATTTAATTTACTTGCACACACAGATTTACTTACCACAAACAGATTTACTTAGCACTTGCAGCACAGATTTACACACACACACACACACACACACACCACCCACAGCACACTCACTTATACAATATAACGTATAATTTATTAAAACATTTATGTTTTAATTAAACACGTACATTCATATTACTCCTTCAAATCACAAATAAATTTATTTCAAAGTTTTAAAACTTCTTAATAAATCAACATTATCTTTGAACAACAGAATTTATTATTACTGTAATACTTTTTGTTTATAAATTATATAACTATCAAGTTTTAAAAATAATTTTACTAAATTTTATGAAATTTTAATTAAAAACATATATTTTACGTACTTTAAAGCAATAAATCATAAGGTCAGCCCCTAGCAACCCTCTACACCAAGCTATGCCACGTTTGTTCTCATTGGACTTACTGCCTTTACATCATCTTTAGCCCATGTAATAAGTATAAAAATAACAAAATGAGTTCTTCTCTGCTAACATAACATGTATTTTATTAAAATCATTCTAAGTTTTTATTTAAAAATAACAATTATTCACTTAAATTTATATTATTCACTCGATGTTAACTAAAAATATATTTCAAAGTTTTTTAAATAATTCGGGTTTTCTTTATTATTATTATTATTATCTATGTGCATTGACAATCCATCACGAGAAAACACAACTACCCGCACTCTTACAGATACGAAAACTGGACCTCTCTCTCTGTAAAATGTGTTGAAATAACTACTTTAGGTCTAAAATTATAGGATAATCCTTTTTGTAACCCGGGGGGATTTAGGCCTTAATTCCAGGTCAAAATATATTTCAAACTGACCTTTTTCTGTAAAATGTGGTGCAATAACTACATTAGGCCTAAATTTAGGTCTAAATTTAGGATAATCCTTTTTGTAGACGGGCTAATTAATTTAATCCTAATACCAGGTCAAAAGGTATTTCCCGTATAGACAAGAATCATTGTTATTATTATTTTTATAAATATATTTCCAACTGAAACATGCTGGATCGGTGAAAGATCCTTTAAGCAGGTAAAAAAGGAAATGTTTTCTCTTACTTGTGATTGGTTCCGGGCGGTAAATCCTTATCTCTATACTGACCTCGTATGGTATTGGTCGGAATTATTTATCGTCTTTTGAAAATTAACTGTTCCTTAAACTTGTATTTGAGCAGGTGTGTTTTTTTTTTTCTTTAAGCCCAAAATTCATTTTAAATCCATAGCCTTTTTAGCTGTTAAGCGGTGCACAAGTTATCTGATTTGTATTAAAAGTGTTATTTTTACTAAGTGTATATCATATTTATAATAAATACTTACATTGAGGAATAATTATTAATTTCACTAGAATAGATAATAATTAATTCACTAGTTCATAAGCTAACCACCAGGGCTCAGCATGAGCCCCACCCGCAAAGGCAGCCAACCCCGCACCCGCGTCCCCGTCCGCCGCGTCCCCGCCCGCCGCGGGCGCCTGCAGGCGCAATATTTCCGCGTTCCCGCCGCCGCGTGCGCCCGCAGGCGCAATATTCCCACGCGAATCGCCGCGTGCGCGCCGCAGGCGCAATATTCCGCGCGCGAATGAATATATATATATATAATATATATAGTATCATATATATATATATATATATATATATATATATATATATATATATTATATATATATATATATATATCATTTATATATTTCATTCGCGCGCAGGATTGGCGCCTGCGGGCCGCACGCGCGGCCGATCTGCGAATTGCCGGTGGCGCGGCGCAACGCGGCGGCGCGTCCGCGAAATAGTGCGGCCGCAGGCGCAATGTTTCCGCGTTCCCGGCGGGACGCACCAGCGGGTGCGGGGTTGGCAGCCTTTGCGGGTGGGGCTCATGCTGAGCCCTGGTGGTTAGCTTATGAGCTAGTGAATTAATTATTATCTATTCTAGTGAAATTAATAATTATTCCTCAATGTAAGTATTTATTATAAATATGATATACACTTAGTAAAAATAAAACACTTTTAATACAAATCAGATAACTTGTGCACCGCTTAACAGCTAAATGACTATGATTTTAAAATGAGTTTGGGTCTAAACGATAATAAAACACACACTGCCTAAATACAAGTTTTAAAGAACAAGTTAATTTTCAAAGACGATAACAATAATTCTCTGACAATCCCATACGAGGTCATATAGAGATAAGGATTACACCCGAACAATCACAAGTAAGGAAAACTTTCCTTTTTACCTGCTAAAGGATCTTACCGATCCAGCATGTTTCAGTTGGAAATATATTTATAAAATAATAATAACAATGATTCTTGTCTATACGGGAAATACCTTTTGACCTGGTTTAGGATTAAATTAGCCGTCTACAAAAGATTATCCTCAATTTAGGCCTAAATTAGGCCTAACGTAGTTATTGCAACACATTTTACAGAAAAAGGTCATTTGAAATATATTTTGACATGGAATTAGGCCTAAATCGCCCGGGTTTACAAAAAGGATTTCCTAAATTTAGACCTAAAGTAGTTATTTGCAACACATTTTACAGAGAGAGAGGTCAGTTTTCGTATCTGTAAGGAGTGCGGGTAGTTGTGTTTTCTCGTGATGGATTTTCATGAACATAGATAATAATAATAATAATAAAGAAAACCGGAATTATTTAAAAAATCTTTGCAATATTTTTAGTTAACATGAGTGAATAATATAAATGTAAGTGAATAATTGTTATTTTAAATAAAAACTTAGAATGATTTTTAATAAAATACATGTTATGTTAGCAGAGAAGAACTTATTTTGTTATTTTTTATACTTATTACATGGCTAAAGATGATGTAAAGCCGTAAGTCAATAGAACAAAACGTGGTAGCTTGGTGTAGAGGGGTGCTGGGGGCTGACCTTACTGATTTATTGCTTTAAGGTACGTAAAATATATGTTTTTAATAAAATTTCATAAAATTTTAGTAAAAGTTATTTTAAAACTTGATAGTTATAAATTTATAAACAAAAAGTATTAACAGTTAATAATAAATTCTTTGTTCAGAGATGTTTGATTTATTATAGAAGTTTCAGAAACTTTTAAATAATTTTAGTAGTTGTATTTGAATGAGTAATATAAAAGTACGTGTTTTATTAAAACATAAAATGTTTATAAATCTATACGTTATGATGTATAAGTGAGGTGTGCGTGGTGTGTGGTGTGTGTGTGTGTGTGTGTGTGTGTTGTGTGTGTGTGTGTGTGGTGTAAATCTGTGTGTGTGATTGTAAGTAAATCTGTGTGTGTAAGTAAATCTTTGTGTGATGTGTAAGTAAATCTGTGTGAGTGTAAGTAATCTGTGTCGTGTAAGTAAATCTGTGCCTGTGAGGTGTAAGTGTAAATGTAGTGTCTATGGAGCAAATGTAAGTGTCATAGTGAATGTGTATAAGTATCATAGTGATGTGTGTATAAGTGTAAGTGTGTGTGTGTGTGTGTGGTGTGTGTGTGGTTGTGTGACCACAGTATAAGTGTAATAATGTAGTGTCTATGGCGTTAAATGTATGTGTCATAGTGGAATGCTGTGTATATAGTGTCTATTATAGTTGATTTTTCTAGTTGTACTATTATAGTGTATTTACGTGTAATTGTTGTAGTTTATTGTGTTTGTGCGCTGTTGTTTGACGTGTTGTAGTGTTGTTTAGTGTGTGTAATAGTGTGCTCTATTAGTGTAATTTTACTTCAAAAGTCATACATTGTGCATTGTATTATATAAATATACGAACACACATACACGACACTCATAACACACACAATAACGCAATAAACTACACAACACAGCTACACAACTACAATTAACACAACTTAACATCAAATATTTAATAATCAAACCACACTAAATAAATAACTAATTAATTGAAATAAATTAAAAAGATACTCAAAAACAATAATACAAAAATAAACATGACACTGTTAATAAATAATGAGTTAAAAAACAGTAAAGCAGAAGTTAAAGCAGTAACAGCAGAAAGTTCACAAGCTAAGTAACACACTTATGCAGTTATAAGCCAGTAAAGCAGAAAGTTAAAGCATGATAAAGCAGTAAACCAAAAGGCATAACTCAATTTTCCGGGTAGGTGTTGGTATGACACTTCTATTGTTTTAGCTGCTTTACTGCTTTAAGGGTTGTAAAGAAAATATGTTTTAATAAAATTTCGTACAATTTTATTAAATAAAATGTTATATGGCCGAAACTTGTGTGTTTTTTCTTACATTACAAATTAAAAATAAAAAGTATTAAAACAAATAAAAAGAAATAACAAATAAAAAGTATTAAAACAAAATAAAAAATATAAAAGAAAACATAATGTTAATAAATATATGAGTTAAAGCAGTAAAGCAGAGAGTTAAAACAGTAAAGCAGAGGTTAAGCAGTAAAACATGAGTTAAAGCAGTAAAGCAGAAGTTAAAGCAGTAAAACAGAAAGTTAAAGCAGTAAAGTAGAAAGTTAAAGCAGTAAAAATGAGTTAAAGCAGTAAAGCAGAAAGTTAAGCAGTAAAGCATAAAACAAAAGGGCATACTAATCCCCTAGGGTGTTAGGTAAAACACTCTATTGTTTTACTGCTTTGACTGCTTTAAGGTATGTAAAGTATATGTTTTTAATTTAAATTTCGTACAATTTTATTAAAATAAAATGTTTATATAACCGAAACTCTGTGTGTTTTTATTCTTAAATTACAAATTAAAAATAAAAAAGTATTAAAACAAAAATAAAAATAGAAATAATAAATAAAAAGTAATAAAACAAAATAAAAAATATAAAAGAAAACATAATGTTAATAAATATATGAGTTAAAGCAGTAAAGCAGAGAGTTAAAACAGTAAAGCAGAGAGTTAAAACAGTAAAGCAGAGAGTTAAAGCAGTAAAACATGAGTTAAAGCAGTAAAGCAGAAAGTTAAAGCAGTAAAACATGAGTTAAAGCAGTAAAGCAGAAAGTTAAAGCAGTAAAACATGAGTTAAGCAGTAAGCAGAAAGTTAAAGCAGTAAAGAAGTAAAACAAAAGCATACTAATCCCCAAGGTGTTAGGTAATAACACCTCTATTGTTTTACTGCTTAGGTATGTAAAGTATATGTTTTTAATAAAATTTTCGTACAATTTGTAGTAAAATGAATGACTCGTAGTATATTTGAAACGAAATTCTTTGAAAATGTTTAAGTATGAAATAAAATGAATGACTTAATAGTATATATATTTTTCATTCGCGCGGCGGTCGCACCTGTGGGTGCGGGGCTCCATCCTTTGCAGGGAGGGGGCTTGCTGCGGCCTGGTGGGCAGTTTGAACTTGGAAGACATTAATATTAACATCTGTTCTATGATGTGGGAAGAGATGAGCATCAAAGGTGATTTCATCAAAGATGAATCATCAATATAGATGGGATCAAAGATGAACGTCATCAAGATGAGTCATCAAAGATGAACCTTCAGAAGTTGGGCATCAATGCTGAGACATTAATGCTGATAGGCAATCCAATGGTGAGGCCATTAATGCTGAGGCATCATGCTGAGGCATTAAGCTGAGACCATTCAAAATTAGCGAGTGGTGTGGAGTGTAAGGTGTAATGTGTACCTGTGTGTGGGTGGGTGAAGTGTAAGTGTTATATGGTTTAAGTAAGTGTCTATGGAGAGTGTAAGTGATTATAAGTGTTATAAAAATACACTCCTAGTAGGAAGCATCCTAGCAACTTGTAATATACACCAATCGAATCCTCATACCTTATACCTAGGGGCTGACACCCATTTTAGGGCTATTCTAGGCTCAGGGGAGGCTAAAAAGGCTGAAAAAAGGCACTCAGTTGCACTATGTGGGCACTCACATTGCACATATGTGGCACTCACTTTGCAACTCATTGGCATCATTGGCAACTCACTTGGCCACTCGACCTGGCACTCACCTGGCACTCATGCTAATACTCATAGAACACTAATAGAACATCCCTAGGTACTTCTTACGGTGATTGGGAACCATCAAAGCCATCAAGTTAGCGTGGGTCAAAATTGACCCATGGTATATGGCAAGGTCAAGGCCGAAATATCATGGTCAAACAAGGTAAAGACGTCAAAAAATAGGGCTAAGCCCTTAAAGGAAGCCCAAAAATTACCGTGGGTCAAAATTGACCCACGGTATATGGCAAGGTAAAAGCCGAAATATCATGGTCAAACAGGTAAATGACATCAAATAAATAGGGCTAAGCCCCTAAAGGAAGATCAAAAATTACGGTGGGTACCTAACACATTGACCTGGAATAAAAAAGGGTGGTCGAAAATTTCCGTGGCAAAATTATGACCCATGGAAACCCCAAGGGTCGCCAAAAATTACCGTGGCGCAAAATTGACCTGTATCTGCAAGGTGGTCAAAACAAGGTAAAGACATAAAAATAGGGCCTAAGCGCCCTACAAGGAAGATTCAAAATTTCGTGGCAAAATATGGGACCACGTTCCGAGAAAATAGGGGGCGTAAAATAGGGGGGTGAATACGTACAATACGGTTGCTACTCTGACGCCAACAGTTTGGTTTCGGCACCCTTCATCTTCGAAAGTGTGCTTGAAAATTAATTAGGGTTCGCCAAAAAATTAGGGTTGCCAAAAAATTAGGGTTGCCAAAAAATTAGGGTTCTCAAAAAATTAGGGTTCTCAAAAAATTAGGGTTCTCAAAAAATACCGTGGGCCAAAAATGACCCATGGAAGACCAAAGGGTTGGTCGAAATAAAAGGTAAAGGCCAAAACAGGTAAGGCAAAAAGGGTCAAGGTCTAGGTATTCAAAATTTTGTGCTCAAAAAAGGTCAAGCCCAAAAAGGTAAAGGTCAAAAAAAAGGTCAAGGGCAGGTAAAAGGTACCCTCAGGAAAGGGTCAAGGTAAGGTAATTTAATACGCGTTGGTCATGTTTGACCATCGTCGTGCAATATGGACTTCCTACTACTGACACCGGCAGAGAAAAAACTCTATAATTAAGCTGAAGCGTGGATTTTATTCCTTTTATATTGTAAAATTTAATTTAAAGAGCTCTCCGACTCTGCAAATTTCCATTGGTTACTGAGTAACAGCTTTTAACACGTACAGAATAGTTGTGCGGCGGTTGTCTAGCTTGTTCATATTAGTAAGATTACGGAAATGCAGTAATTAGTACCCTATATAGGGTTTGCCTATACACTACTAGTTTGCTGCATGTTAGTCATATGCACCAGTAGTAACAAACACTGGGGGCAAACAACTTTGCGCACGTTTTTATACGTACATGGTGCACTTATTTACGTACATGAGTGCCTATAATTATGTAAGTTCGTACATGCGTTCACGTGCATCTGCACATGACCGTATTTTTGTCGTTGTTTGGTTTTTGTTTCGCGCGTAACTTACACGGAATGCTGTCATACTTTAGTGCGCCTACACACCACGCATATATATATATATATATATATATATATATATATATTATATATATTCTATATATATATATATATATAATTATATTATATTATATATATATATATATATATATATATATATATATATATATATATATAAAATTTAATATCTTATTTACTTTGATGAAGTTTCAATATTTTAATATAATTTATTTTACTTTAGTTATCCCTAAATATTTTTAATTTTATTATTTATTTAAAATTGGTTGTTGCTTTAAATAAATATATGGTCAAATAATGTTCGAAACTCGAATCGATCTGTTGAGCTAGAAATTTGAGACAAGTTGCATTCAAATTTCTCATTGAGATCTTATAGTAAGTCCAAATTTATAAAAAAAAAATCGTGTTTGTCACTTAATAATTCCATTTCTTGATTTGAGGTGGAATAACCATATATAGTTGAAGATGGGAGGACTTCTAGGAAGTAACAGAAGATGTATCACTCCAAAAATTATTCAAACGTATCCAAAGCAATACATACAAAACATTCAATATCTCGAACGTGCACAGATATTGCCGGATAAAAATTTGCATTTACCAATATATATATCTCAGTAATATTATAAGTTATAAATATAATTACTAATAAATATTTTACGAACACAAATAAATATTATATATACAAACAATACACTGATGAATATAGTTGGTAATACTATGGGATATAATTTTTGGCCAGGATGGGCTTGAGCTGAATTATTAACGTTTTTCGATTCACATAATAAAAATTAACAATAATAGATATTTGTTGCACTTGCATATACTATTATTTGACATTTATTCTGTGGCACTGATAATATAATTTCTGTTTTTATTAATACGTATAAAAAGCACCTTAATGTTATTTATAAGCCTTTGTTAATTATAACACATCTTGATAGATTATACTTAAAAATTTGGAAATGCCTTTCACATTAACACCACCCCGAGCTTAAATATCGTCTGTAACACTTTCACCAGCATATGCACAAAAACATATTTGTAGAGAATCCATTGTTGCAAACGCGGCGATGACGTCATAGATCAGAAAAGTGAACTAGAGCACTAAACAAAAACAGAAGTTCAGCAGTTCGGTGTGATAATTCGGATCGGAAATAACAGAAAATTGGGAGAGTAAGCGGATATCGACTTTACATGAGTTGCTGTTGAAACAGTAGCTACAACTCTCTTTACACGAAAACTTAAGTTAGAAATTGATATGCTGATGGATTATGCACCACGAAGACATAAGTAGAAGGAATTTATAGTCCACAT
>JABUQX010008250.1:25000-28393 GCA_015478945.1 Trachelipus rathkii
AAATGCTAAAATCCTTAACAATTCAAAAATGACAGCATAGATCAAATTTATTTATAAAATTCTTTAAATTTTAAATAGATGTTGATAGCATTTACAAAGATTAGTGAGTATGGATCTATGGGGTAGGAACTTGCTCTCTTAATGTGTTTGAAAAATCATCAAGAGGCAAAATTGGCTTTGGTTTATGTACTTTTATTTTATATTGATTATGACAAGCAGCATTCTCATGTTATCATTAACAGAATAGCAGAAGTATTGTTGCAACTGTTAAAAAGCTTGAAAAATTTTCATCAATGTTTGCATTAAATTAAATTAATCATCATATTTTAAATATGATTAAGAGCAGTTGCTGTCACGAATGATGGGGACTGCAATGTAATGGAAGAATGAAGGAGAATAAAGTTGAGGTTAAAATTAAACTTATAACTAATTCTCTAGTGTTTGCAGATTTCGAAAAGATTTGGGGTTTTAGAAGAAGGTTCAATATCTTGATCCATTTCATCAAGCTCATGTAAAACTTTGGGGTTTTAGAAGAAGGTTCAATATCTTGATCCATCTCATCAAGCTCATGTAAAACTTATCTAAATCATAACTTCCCACCCACCTTCTTTCCCACAATTGTATTAGTTTTGCCCGTTTTGTTTCTAGGAAGTTCTTTTCAATTTTTTTCTATTAAAATAGTTGTCACCTTTGATAACCTTAAATAGTACCCAGTTGCTTTCGCTGTGACGATAATTTCTAATGTGTTGTACAGTTAGGGTTGGGAAAGGAAAAAAACAAGCTCGTTTTTTTCTGAAAAAAACGTTTTTTTTCATGAAAAAAACACAGCCTGAAAAAAACAAGTAAAAATTTGTTTTTTTCGTTTTTTTTCAATTAAGTTGTGGGATTTACATGTTTGAACATTTATTATAAGTTTTAGCAAATATGCTCTAATTTGGACACTTTTTTGGTTCCAATTTCCTACAAGATGGAAGCCCCTGAGCTTGTGTTCAAAATTTTTATGGGTTTCCATATTTTTTTTTCATATTTTGAATTTTGATATTGCTGAGCACAAATTTAAAAATTTCATTAATGTTTTCTTAATCTGTTTCAGCTTTCAGTAACATTTTCTATCATAATTTATTTATCAGAATTTTTAGAAATGTAACGTGCATAAAGTTGTGTGACTGTAACTTTTAAGGAAAATAAAGTAGCCAAAAGGCCCTTGCATAAAGTGTAACTTTTGTTGTTAGACATTGCAAACTAGTATTTATTGTCATAATCTAAAACTAGTGAATTCTGAAAATTTGTCCCACTGAGAGAGATGATTAATGCTAAGGCGAGCTAAGCTTAGAGTCCTGTTACTGAACCTGCTCCTCACCATGTCATTATCACACGATACTTCATACGACTCTGAAGATATCAGACTTATCAGTCATATCAAAATTAAATGTGGCTGATTACGCTGATGAGCCCAGTGATAATGAGCTTGACAGTAGTCACAGCACAGTAGTCAGTACTCAGTAGTGACTGGGGTCTGGGGAGTGGGGACTAGTGATTAGTAAATCAAAAGTTGATATTCCAAAGCCAAATATTTAATTTAGTTATTCACTCATCCTCCTTCATTTACAATCTTGGTATAATTTTAATTTCAATATTTTTATTATTTCATTTGCATCCCTTAAGTCACTTTTGAGTTTTGTCATTCAGACTCATTCTATATAAATATAATATACATTAATGTTTAAAAGTAAGTTATAAATATGATTATATGATACAAATGTAAAATACATAGTAAAATTAGTAAGTAGAAGCCTACAAACAGAAGTCTGCAGGCTACAACCTATTATAAATTGTAACGAAAACAATTGATAAAATATAAGAGAAAGGTAGTTCTGCTATTTTATAAATCAAAATGGAATATTTGTTTAATTTCAGGTATCCTCATATTTGAAAAATATTTTTTTGGTTCCAATTTCCTACAAGGTGGAAGCCCCTGAGTTTGTGTTCAAAATTTTTATGGGTTTTCCATATTTTTATTTTATATTCTGAATTTTGATATTCATAATATTTTGTTTTTGGCTTCATTAATGTTTTCTTACTCTGTTTTCCAGCTTTCAGTAACAATTTTTACTCATAAATTATGTTAATCAGAATTTTAGAAATGTTCTGCAAAAAGTCGTGTGACTGTACTTTTAAAGGAATTTTATTTTTTTTAATAAAAGGTAGCAAAGGCCCTCGCATAAAATTAATTTTTGTTGTGCTAGACATTGCAAACAGTATTTATTGCTCATAATCTAGAACTAGGAAATTCTGAAAATTTGCCAACTGAGAAGATGATTATGCTAAGGCAGCTAAGCTTAAGAGTCCTTTACTGCCCTGCTCCTTCACCACTGTCATTAATAAAGACTTCATACGACTGAGATATCAAACTTATCAGTCATATCAAAAATTAAATGTGGCTGATTACGCTGATGAGCCCAGTGATAATGAGCTTGACAGGTAGTCACAGCACAGTCAGTCAGTACTCAGTAGTGACTGGGGTCTGGGATGGGGACTAGTGATTAGTGATTCAAAATTGATATTTCAAAGCCAAATATTTAATTTAGTTATTCCCTCATCCTCCTTCATTTACAATCTTGGTATAATTTTAATTTCAATATTTTTATTATTTCATTTGCATCCTTAAGTCACTTTTGAGTTTTGTCATTCAGAACTCATTCTATATAAATATAATATACATTAATGTTAAGAGAAAGTTATAAATAATGATTATATGATGACAAAAAAATGTAGAATACATAGAAAATTAAGTAAGTTAGAAGCTTTACAAACAGCAAGTCTCGCGGTACAACCTACTTAAATTGTAACGAAAACAATTGATAAAATATAAGATAGAAGGGTAGTTCTGCTATTTTATAAATCAAAATGGAATATTTGTTTAATTTCAGGTATCCTCATATTTGAAAAATGAAAATACTCAAGTGAAATATCATATTAACCTCTTTATATTTTAAAATACATTTAATGAAAAAAACAAAAAAAACGAAAAAAACATGATAAAAACGTTTTTTCCTGAAAAAACATGATTTGAAAAAAACTGTTTTTTCCCCAACCCTAGACTTGTACTCCACATGGATGTGTATAGCAATAAACTTGCAATGACGCTGGATATTTTCAACAACTTTAACTCTTCTAAAACTTTCCTTCATTGCTGCTACACCATCATATTTTTTTTTCAATCAGAAAGTTACTATTTATTTCACAAAAATTGTGGCATTATCTTCGCTAAAGAATCACCTTTTGTGTATTCGACAGCCACTAAACCTAAGAAACCTTCACGAACCACAAATATGTTTACCTCATTTCTGTTAATATACATTTTTAATTCACTTTATTTTTATTATTTATATA
>JABUQX010008251.1:10000-17500 GCA_015478945.1 Trachelipus rathkii
ATATATATAGTATAATATAATATATATATATATATAGTATTATTATAAGCATATATCTTATATATGTATATATATATATATATATATACTATATATAGTATATATTATATAGTATATATATATATATATAGTATATATATATATATATATATATAATATAGTATATGATATATACGCATGTAATATATAAAAATTCAACAAAAATGGAAGTCTAGAGGTCGTCGAAGCAAGTTGGATTAAGATCAGAAGGAAAGAGAATAAATTAGAAGAGAAGGGACAAGCAAAGTGTAGGGACAAAAGAACTTAATAAGAGCTCTACTTCCATCTGCCCCTATCACATTTGCAGGAGTGTTTTATCATTTGGACTAGATCAGAATGCCAGTTAGTTTAAGGAGTTTGAAAATTTTCGCAAAATGAGAAAAATAAACAACGATTTTTAAAATTTGCTTCTAGACTTATATATAATAATAAAAATATTATAATTAATAATTAAAATAACTAATTGGATGTGGACGGAGCGGCATAACTTTCGATATCTGTTCTTTTTTGAAATTTTGGAATTTACTTTAGTCATTTGGCCATATGATAGAGAATTCTGCTTGAACTTCGTCACGTATTGGATTTTCGACGCCTCTTAATCTTTGCCCAAAGAAGAAGGCCTCATTTAATGCAGTTACCAGGAGCAGAGATTTCCGTCAGCGGTTTTCTTTTTTTTAATAATAATAATAATCAATAATAATAAAAATATAATAAAAATATATGAAGTGAAGTGAAGTGATGATCAGTACTATAAATATAGTGAATTTGTGTTGGAAATAATAATAACATCAATAATATAATAATCGAATAGATAATGAATAATAATAATAATAATAATAGATAATAATAATAATGGGAATAAAGTAATATAATAATAATAATACTAATAATAATAATAATATATAATATAATAAAATATAATAATAATAATGAATAATAATAATAATAAATAATATAAACTAATAGATAATATAATAATCCATGGTGAATAAAAATTGATAGTCGATAGTAATGATAATGAATAGTAATGATAATCGAATTATGATTAATAATTAGATAGGTGAATATTTATTGATTTGTGATATAGTTATGTGTTGTTGTATGTCTGTATTTGTTATTTTCAAATATGTATATGTATTTTTGTACTGCTATAGTTATGTTTTTTTTATTTTTTTTAAATATATTTATTTATGTTTATATATATATACGATAGCTCAGTGTTAGAGCACTCGCCCAACCAAGCGAGGGTCCCAGGTTCAAAACTGGTCGGGTGGGAGAATGTGAGCTAGTTTCTCTCTTGGGCTTGGCTCGTCCTGCTCGACGTTAAATGGGTAAGCTCCTCCTTGTATTAGGGCTCTGCCCCGTGAGTGACGTGTTTATCTCTGTAAAAAAAAAACAAAAAAAGAAAAAAAAAAATATGTAGTATAGTAGTATAATCTAGTATATATATATATTATTATATATTATTATATATATATATATATATATATATATATATATATATATATATATATATATATATTATGTGTAATGTCTGCGTAGTATATGTGTAGTGCAAATATATAAATAAATATATATACGTATATATTATATTATATATATATATATATATATATATAGTATATATATATATATATATATATATATGATATATATAGTACCAAAACTTAAAAATTTCTAAATTCTACTGCAAAGCTTCTTTCTACTTTTCTACTAATGCTGATACTATTGAATAATAATAATAATAATAATAATAATAATAATAATAATAATAATAATAATAATAATAATAATAATAATAATAATAATAATAATAATAATAATAATAATAATAAGCAATAATAATAATAATAATAATAATAATAATATATAATAATAATAATAAAAAATAATAATGAATAATAAAAGATAACAATAATAATAAATAATAATAATAATACATAATATAATAATAATCATAATAATAATAATGAATAACTAATAATAATAATGATAATAATATGATAATAATAATAGCTCACTTGAGAAAATTAATCATATAAGAAAAAGAAATGTCAGGGACTCTTTCTCAAAAATGGTTTTTAAAAATGTGTAACAATAGCCACGTCAAATTACTTGCAATTACGAGGGTTCCACAGTACCTAAGGAGCCCACACACACGCCACTCAAAATCATATATATATATATATTATATATATTAGTATATATATATATATATATATTATATATATATATATAATATAATAATTATATAATATATATATATACTATATATGATCATATATAATATATAACTAAGGTCAGGAGTAAAAAAATAAAACTAATTTTAATTCATTCTATAGTAAACTAGATGCTATATTATTATTATTATTATTATTGAATTATTATTATTTATTATTATATTATTATTATTATAATTATTATTATTATTATTATTATTATTATTATTATTATTATTGTTATTATTATTATTATTATTATTATTATTATTATTATTATTATTATTATTATTATTATTATTATTATTATTATTATTATTATTATGTATTATTATATAAAAGGGTGTAAAACCATTGCTCTAAATGCTTCATAGTTCCACCCTTTATGGGACATTCTATGGGCAATTGTGGCCATCTGGTAAACCATTCAAAAAGGTTTCGCCTCACTTATAAGGAAAAAGGAATTACATAAAACCTTTATAAAACCTTTACTTACGTCAAGGGTAAATGTCTTTATTTTAATGAACTTTTGGCGTATTTTTATTTTGATTTACGCCAATTGGTGTTACTTCCATCTTTCCTTCATCAATCAATGTTGAACATTTTTTTAAATTATTTTATCAAACAGGAAATGGTGTAGTTATATATCTATTATTATTATTTATATATGTATCAGGCTATCTGCTAGAATATAATATAGCTATATATATTTATATATAATATATTATATTATATATATATATATATAATATGATATATATATATTATATATATATAGTATATATATATATATATATATATATATATTAGTAATAACTTTCTTCTGTCTTCTTCTAGCTTCTCTCTTCTTCTTCTTCCTTCTTCTTCTTCTTCTTCTTCTTCCTTCTTCTGTCTTCTTCTTCTGTCTGTCTTCTTCTTGCTGCTTCTTCTTCTTCTGTTTCTTCTTCTTCTTCTTTCTTTCTGTCTTCTTCTCCTTCTTCTTCTTCTTCCTTCTTCTTCCTTCTCCTTCGTTGTCTCTTCTCTTGCTTCTTCTGCTTCTTCTTTCTTTCTTTCTTTCTTCTTCTTCTTTTTCTTTTTCTTCTTCTTCTTCTTCTTCTTCTTCTTCTTCTTTTTCTTTTTCTTTTCTTCTTCTTCTTCTTCTAATTATTATTATTATTATTATTATTATTATTATTATTATTTTATTATGTATTATTATTTATTATTGATTAATGTATTATTATTATTATTATTATTATTATTATTTATTATATTGATGTTATTATTAGATCTATTATTATTATTTATTATTAATTAATTTATCTATTCGTTTATTATTATTATTGCTATCGTTTATTATTACACATTATAATCCTCCATTAGTTATTATTATATTATTATTATTATTTTAGAATAATATGTATTGAAAAAAAGATATACACATGAGAGGAAATTGCCATTAAATTGAAAGCTTTCCATTATAATAATATGACCTTATATTAGCATTAAATTTATGTGTATAATAATAATATATATATAATAATATCATAATAATATTAATAAATTATAAATAATATATAATAATAGAATAATAAAATATAATAATAATTATAATAATATAATAATAATATAATAATATATTGAATAAATAATAATTAGTAATAAATAATAATAATATGAATAATAATAAATATAATAATATGAATAATAAGTAATAATAATACATAATAATAATAAATTCTAATAATAATTCGAATAATAATAATCAATAATAATAATAGATAATAATAATCAATAATCTAATATGAATAATAAATCAATATGAAATAAGTAAGAAATAACATTATCTAATAAAATATATATTAATAAATAATAATAATAATATGAATAATAATAATATAATATAATAATATAATAATATAATGATATTAATAATATAATATATAATAGATAATAATAAATAATAATATAATAATTAATAATATCAATAATTAATAATAATAATAAAATAGATAATAATATAATAATAATAATATAATAATAATTAAATAATATAATAATAATAATAATAATAATAATATAATAATCAATAATAGATATTAATAATAATAATAATAAATCAATAATAATAATAATTAATACAATCATAATGAATATAATAATAATAAATAAATAATAATAATAATAATAATAATAATAATAATAATAATAATAATAATAATAATAATAATAATAATAATTAAATAAGTAAAATAATAATAATAATAATAATAATAATAATAATAATAATAATAATATAATAATAATAATAATAATAATAATAATAATAATAATAATAATAATAATATTACTTCTAGTGATCAAGAACTAGAGCATCTTTTCCTCCCACATAAAAAATACCGCCATGAAATTCATTTCACCGCCGGTATTTGTTCCCAATAAATCTATGTTTCACTCCTCCCCTATACCACTTGTTTCTTAAGTGCACACGATGAAGTGTTATTTCCTCATCACTTCTTCCGTATCTTTGGCGATCTCCTTCTTCAGGAGTTCTCCAGACTTCCTTTCTTACCTCTGACTCTCACTACCAAACAACCATTACTAGGTACATCTCCTATAAGAGTCCTTTTCCTTCATACTCTATTCTAATGCCACACTTGATCCCTCGTTCCACATTTGTCTGCGAAACTTTAATGAAGTATCCTAAAAAGGATACAAATTATTTCCAGTGTTGTATATAATAATAATTAAAAGTAGCTTTGACTTTTGATTCACAAACTCAATACATCAATGTTTTTTAACGTGATCTACTGTTACCAAAAATTAACTTTTATTTATTTTATATTTTTCAAACATTATTAAGTGATTATATTATCATTTTAACTCAATTGCCCACAAGCAGTGCAAGAGGAAGAGCCACAGGCAAGGAAGCAAAATATATAAAACTATTTTAGTCATTTTTTGCCTAAAAAAAATTCCATGAGGAGCACATTGGATAAGATGATAAGGAACAAAGGAAAAGAAAACCCATCCATCATCATGTGACCAGATCAACTCAGACTCTCGTCCCATTCTCACAGTCTCTCTCTCTCTTTCTTATCAATCACCCTTTCTTATCTTTCTCACATGATACGTGTCATTCATCTTTTCAAACTTCTCAAGATAATAATAATAATAATAATAATAATAATAATAATAATAATAATAATAATAAAATAATAATAATAATAATAACAATAATAATATATTAACATAATATAATAATAATAATAAAATAATAATAAATAATAATATAATATAATAATAATAATAATAATAATATAATAATAAGAAGAAGAAGAAGAAGAAGAAGAAGAAGAAGAAGAAGAAGAAGAAGAAGAAGAAGAAGAAGAAGAAGAAGAAGAAGAAGAAGAAGAAGAAGATTATTATTATTATTATTATTATTATTATTATTATTATTATTATTATTATTATATATTAGTTATTAATTATTATTATTATTATTATTATTATTTTATTATTATTAGCAGATTCCATTTAAGGACCTGAATTTGGTAGCGTTAGAAAACAAGAAGGACGCGGATGCGATATTTTGAAAGTTGTTCGATGAGGTAGAATAGGAATGGTAATCTCGTGTGCGTTTGTGTGCGTGTGTGTGCTTGTGTGCGTATTTCCAAGTGACCTTAAAGGCGTTTAGATTTGACACCACACACGCACATATATTATACACATAAAATTAAGACATATAAAATGTAATAACGCGATTTCAACTATGAGAAAGTGTTCCATAATTCTATATCTAAGAGAGATATCTATATATATATAATATTATATATATATATATATATATATATATATATATATATATAATTATATATATATATATATATATATATAGTATATATATTAATATTACCGATAAGAGTAACGGCCATACAAGCACTAACTTACTCTACCATTAAACCAAGCTAACTGTAAACCGTGCAAAAAGAGTATAGTGTTACTTGCAGTAATTTGAAATCTATCCTCGAGGAGGTAAACTAAATTAGTTTATCAATTTGTCATGCTTTATATATATATATATATATATATATATAATATATCATAACTAAATGTAATACTATAAAAAAAATAAAGATTACATTTATCTATATATATTATATATACCTACTATAATAAATATATATATTATATATATATACTAATATATATATATATTATATATATATAATTAATATATATATATATATACTTTTTAATACATGTTCATATAATGTAATATATAAAAGTATTAAATAAGTAAAATAAAAGTCAAAATTTGGATAAGGTCACCTACATAATCACAATATAAATAATAATAATAATAATAATAATAATAATAATAATAATAATAATAATAATAATAATAATAATAATAATAATAATAATAATAATAATAATAATAATAAACTATTGAAGTTATCAATAAATAACCTTTAATGATATCACCTTTATGTAATATTGTAATATTATAATGGAAATATCAAAGAAATTTATATACACTCTCAATATACATTAAAATGGAATATATTCTAAAGAGGGTCAAATAGAGGCCAACTCAAAAGAAGTTGAATAAGAAGTTCGAATCCGTGCAGAAAAGAGCAGCAAACCCACTTCAGCCATTTTTTTATATAATGAAGGTCAGATTTGTGTTTTATGGGAGCAAAAAAAGTGTTTTTGTTTTTAAGTGTTGCACAAACATGTGGGACTCATTGACATTAATAATAATGAAACAGAAATCTATTTAACCTTCTCTACACAATGTAATAAATAAACATTGAGCAATAGAAGCATAAAGAAGATTATATATATATTATATATAATATATATATATATATATATATATATATATAATATATATATATATTATATATATATTATATTAATTTTTTTACAGATAAACCCCACTCAACGGGACAGCCCTAATCTATGAGGGGGTGTACTCATTTAACGTCCGAACAGGACGAAGCCAAGTCCAAGGAGAGAATAGCTCATCATTCTCCCACCCGACAATTGCGAACCTGGGACCCCTAGCTTTGTTTGGCAAGTGCTCTACCACTGAGCTATCGGAGGCTTTTATATAAATAAATATTTAAAAAAATACATATACATAAATATAATATAAATATTCTTCTACTACTTTTCTGTTTCTAGTACATGCTACGCACCTTACCCTAGTCTTGGGGAGAAAAGTGGATGATGAGAATGATGATGATGATGATGA